>CCAG010020702.1:0-20086 GCA_001077435.1 Glossina morsitans morsitans
TAAGCAATAAATTCTCTTCCTATACAAACAATAACACACAATTAACTGACAGGTGTAGAAACGAAGACTTTAGATATACACAAAAAAAAAAAAAAAAAAAAAAAAAAATAATAATAATAATAATAATAATAAAAAAAAAAATTTATATTTAAGTTTAAAATCAAAGCTAAAAAACCAATTAAAATATAAACAGAAATGCGATACTACAATTTATATTGGCTACATGCCTGTATGTCTGTCCGTCTAACTGTCTCTCCGTCGATCTATCAAGCTGCCTGTCTGAACTAAGCTGTGCACAGATAATTGTAAATTGCATATTACAGATCATTCAACATGCAGTCGAACGATTAGTTTCTAACTGTGATTACATTGATTTTGTGTACAGGATTTATTGGTTTTCGGTATTTGTGTGTTTTCTTACCGATGAATCCATAGCGCAATCTCAATAGACATTCAATAAATGTTGATGACATTGATATTGCATGACGATCCGTATGTGTTTGTAGCTACAAGTGTTTGTTTATTTTTTTCTTCTTTTATATACATTTTAATTAATTGTAATAAAATGTTTTTTTTTTCTTTTTTTTTTTTTTTATATTCACTTTTCTAAAGCATTTGATTCAGTTAAGCTTGCCTGCCGTCCATTGAGGTTGATTGAGAGAGGGAGAGAGAGATAGAGAGAGAGAGAGAGAGAGAGAGAAAGAGAGAGAAACGCGTTTAGTAATCAGTTAAGGGTGAATTTTCTTAGCGATATGTGAGAATTTTTTAATAACATTCAGTATCCGTTACCATAAATGCATTTGCGATGGTCACAAGTAAAGAAAAGATGATCGTGTTGTGTGTCACCAAATAAATAACATCAACTGTTGACAGGTGAAGGTTGTTTATTGGTTGAATCTGTAACGATTTGTGTTTCACTAGCAGTTGTGCAATAAAGTTAACGTAGATGAACCACTTTTACATAGTGTTTTGTTTTGCTTAGTTTTACGCTTAAATATGTACAGCTACTGAAAATGGTAACATGGTGTCAACGATGCAATGTTATGGTCCGTTCAGATACAAACACATGATCTAAATAAATTAACAATGTGTGACTTGTGACATTAATACAATGATTAAAATGATTGCATATACAAAGAAAAACAGTAGTAACAACAACAACAACAACATCAGCAAGAATAAAAGCAAAAGCATGAACGTCAACATTTTATTGACTTATGCAAGGATGTCATACCAAAGCCGATCAAAATGTAACAACAGCATGCAAGTATGTGAGTGTTGCTCGATATGTGTTAAATGCAAACTAATAAAAGCAATTATTTCAAAATATTCTTCCTAGCATTAAAGCTGCAATCAAAGTGTATCTGAAAACAATTGGATTTTCTTGCATCATTTTTAAAGAAAGATTTAGATACTAAATCAGAAAAATATATAGATTGAATCATCAATTTGTGTCGTCTGGAAACGTGAGAACATTATAGTGGGACACGGTTCACCATTAAATACCCTACGCCACTTCGCTTAATATAGTTATAAACATAAGGACGTTTCAAAATAAGGCCTTATATTGGAAGTGATCAAAAAAGTAGACCGACCCGAACGGTTTTCGATAGCGTTTGCCCTTGGTCCAAAACTATATCAAAATATCTAAAAATATCTCAAAATATCTCAAAAATTTATGACCAATTAGTTAAAGACCAGAAAGCAAAATACGCGGACGGACCTACGGACAGATAAGCTTAAATTGATTTAATTAAATGGGTCTATCTTAAGCCTTTCTGAGTCTTACGTATATCCGCACAAACTTACTGAACACTGCATCATAAGCGACCTAAGTAAAACTAAGACGAACACTTAAGTTTTTTTGCTTCCAAACTCTTACCCACTCATTTCCCTTCACCGAGAGGCCACGCTGCACCGAGCTATGTGGAAGAAAATGAAAGTAAAAGCAGTTAACTTGGACAATGCATGGGATGAAAGGAATGAGGGACAGGAATGAAGTGAAAAAAAACCTGTGCAAAAATAGAAAAAAGGGGGACTTATTTATTCAAGCGAAAGTTTCGAAACTATAGAAGCAGAAAAATTCTATTTGCTTTGGGGTGAATCTGTGACGCCAAACCTCTCAAGTGAATGCAGAAGAGCTGCAAAGTAAATTAGTACCTGTGGCTGCGCTATCTAGACGATTAATAACTGTTTCACTAGATCGGTCTGCCAAGTATGTGCTATGTTTTTTAATTTGTAACTTTTTGTTTCATTCCGCATAATTGTGTGATAGTCAGATCACTTCTGTTTTGGCAGTGTAATCATCAACTAAACATATATATATGAATGTTTCACTTGCAAATTAATTAACTCCATGCAATTAGCGGTAGAGGAAAACGATAATAAGGTTCTTTGCGTCGTATATTTATAAGCGATTTTCACAAGTTTTAACTTTTAATTGCTTTGCTACTTTAAATAAATTTGTATAGTGATTTAGATTAAGAGCATGAATTCACTTCTGAAATAAAAAAAGGTTTTCATATAGTCTTCTTTAATACTTATTAGTGGGATCAGAAATAATTGAATATTAAAATTTGAAAAACTTCAAAAAGTGGAGTTAATCGATTTGGCAAGCGGAGCATTCACATATATCACTTGTCAGGTTTCCACAGAATTGAAGTTTCCTGCAATAGACGAAGGACATACGGACCGAAAGACAGACAGACGATCACATGAATGAAAACTTCTAACACAACTCAGAATCCTCCGCTAATCAAGAATTTATTTTTTATCTATGATGCCCGATACCCTGCTGTGTTAAAGAAACTCTCTATTTATTCATTTGCAGACAACAGCCCCGAGCCATAGAGTAAGTGCTGCACGACCAGAGGCGTCCTTAATATACATCGCGTAAAACTATTTGAACGAAAAATATCTGAGAAATAAGTTAAACTTTATTTTTTGCTGGGGGAACCTCAGCCGCATCCAATGAAAGGCTCAAATCCTCATGGGTGACGAAGTGTGTCGAAATCACTCGATACCCTTAAGCGACGGCGCGATATGGATTGTGTAGTGCTTATGTACAGGGCAAGTGGTTTCCCCCGACGACAAACGCTCTTGCAAACAGCTTGGATTGAATTATTTTTATAACCATTCCTCATGTAACGATCTACTTTAAAAAAGAATTTGGATGGGTTAACACGATCTGAACTTCCCCTCCCCCATCTTTATAGGTGCTCTTACAAAGTAGGTCTAATGTTGAATATTACAAGAAAAAAAAGCTGGTCCACAATATCGATTTGACGTACAATATTTACTGTACTAAATGTCGATCACATTGATCTATTGGTCGGACATCCTGAAAATTAAGTTTGGTAGGTTAGCGTCCGGCGGCCCGCCTTACCCAATTATAATCTTTTAACTTATTTACTTTTTACCTTTTAGCCCTTCCGGCAAAAAAATAATAGCCTACCTTTTTTGATCTTCAAGGCTCACTTACACCAAATAATTCCCACATGGCAGTTCCCGAGAAAGTTACTTTAAATCGCAAATAGTCTATCTATCGTCTCCAATCTCTTTAGCATGTATTTGACGTTCCATGACGATGGTTTAAACAGTGACATGCTTGACACTTGTTGTAATACCGCACTTCCGTCAACTAATTGTCTTAGTCTCTCTTCAACCGATCCTTAGTTATGGTAATTATAAGCTCGTTAACGATGAAAAGATCTTGAAGGATTACGAGGGCCATACCGTATTAGTTCGGGCAAGGCATCGATGATTGTTTAGTAGACCAGTTGATTTTAGGTAACCATTCTTTGTTGACTTGCGTGCCCTAATTATGGGTTTGATTAAGTTGACTTTAAATGAACGACACACATAAAACGACACTGCATAAAACACGCCAGAGGTAGTGCTAATGCGGTAATTCCGTTGTTCGTAGCAAAGTGGTCGGAGAAGAAAAAACTACAACAATGACTTCTTCATCGTAATCAAAAAGCGACAATTTTTTAACTTCTCAATAAAAATTTCAATTGATAAGATTGTTATACATATCGAGCAAACCCCGTAATAAAAGGAAGCGTGATTAGTAACCGGCAGCAAGTCGCACTTTTATAATAAAACAACATTTAAAAAGAAACAAAGTATTTGAGAAACGTAAGAAAATGTTAACAAAAACAAAAAAAAATGTTCAAGTGTTTAAAGCGAGTTAAGTGAGGTTAATGAGAGCTAACATTATAAACTCAGCAACTACACTAACATAACGAAGATAACAGCAACACCATTTCATTTGAATAATAGCATTTAAAATGTAAATGATTGGTTATCAATTGACGACAACGACAACAACAACAACAACAATAGCAACAATAACAACAATAACAATAAGAAATATATGCATACCAGACGACAACAGGTACTTATAAAACTTTCAGTTGATTTTGACCAAAGTATGGCAAAGTATTGATTGCTTTGTTGTATGTTTGAATTTATGTACAATTGAAGATGTTGGCAGACATAGCTGTGCTAGTTGATGCTAGTGATGATTTTACCATCATCATCATCATCGGCATCATTATCATCATTATTATCATTATCACCATTATGATCGTCATTATCGTCAAAAGCTTCGCCGTCATATTGAAAGATTTTATTGTCATTTTTTTTCTTTTCAAAACACCAGCACCTCTTCAATTGACTTACAGTAAAATCTATGGCAATTCCCTACTTTTTTTTGTTTCCAATCACAATAATAAACGAAAAATGTTTTATACGCTAAACAAAATCGTCTTTCAAAAATAAGAAAAAATCTTTCAATATCTTTTGCATGAGAAATAAAATTTAGGGAAGGAATCAATAACAAAAAAAAAAAGTTCATTTTTATGTATGTTTGTATATACAAAACTAAAAATAAAAAATGAACCTAACTGCAACGTGTCTAATCACGCCTTGGAATTGTTTGAATATTTTTTTTTTTTGTTTTTTTTTTTTATTATTATTATTGTGGTGCTACGTTTTGGCAAAGACAAGCCTTAAAAATACCTGCAAATATGGTTGACGCTCTTTATTTACGCTAAATCAAACACAGATCATCGCCTCGGAAAAAAATAAGACAAAATAAAGAAAAAGAATTCTGAACATAAAATCCAGACTTTGCCAATAAATAAACAATTGGAGGGGGCCGTAACCAAAAATCAAGCCAACACCAAGGCAGGCGAGCAAACATGCAGTCAGGCAGGCAGGCAGGCAGGCAAGCAAGCATGCACAGCATCACCATCACCGTCATCGTCAACCACCATCAACTTTGCACGCCAAGCTATGATTTCATGCCATATAATCAATGCGGATGACTCCGTTGTTTATAACTTAAAGTCATATGATCGTTACAAAAAAAAAAAACAAAAACCGTCATATAGTCTTTTTTTTTCCTTTTTTTTGTTTTTAAATATTCCACCACAAGCACTAGGACAGGCAGTCACTCATTCAATCGAAGAGCCAATTAATTGAAAAAACTAAATTAAAACTGTCTCTTAGTACAAGTAAAGTTTTTTTTCTTCTTTTTCTTTTTCTTTTTCCCTTCTTTCAAAGTTGCACAGGTTACGAATTCCGTTTTCCCTCTCAACTTTAAAAAGTAAAACCTTTGTTAATTAAACCTAATTTTTGATAAATACTAAAATTGATTAGTAAAAGCTTCAAATACATTTATATGCACATTTATTCATCTTATCTTAATACTGTTGTAAATGTTGGTAAGTAACAACGCAAAGCTCAACTTACACATTAGAGTGATGTACTAAGCAATTAATTAATGCTTTGAAAAAAACACAAAAATACTTTCAATGAAAACATTCAGAATATCTATGAAAGTGCGCTCGGTAAGAGTAAGAAACGCTCTAATGTAGTTGTATGCAGCTGGAAGCTAAATATCAATCATTTTGTCGAGCGAACCATTCCTACTATTACGTAATTTTTACTTTGAATAAACAAGAAATTTATACAATTTTTTGTTTTTTTTTAAATTGTTTTGTTAGTTAAGTGCAACTCGAAACCGTATTCAATCTCGACATATATATACGTACATATATATATATATATATATATAGGCTTGGTAAAAACATCACAGCATATTCTTGGTTACTTATACATGGTCCAACGCGTTCAGTGTAAGAGTGTTTGGTTTCTCTTATCTCTTTCAATTTTTGAAACCCTATTTTTGAAGAAATCTGCCACAACAACTAAGCTTGGAGCGTTTTCTTAACTCGCGAACCTAAGAGTGAGTCGATCGGCGCCATTTTCAAACTCTCCTTTCTTATCGATATACGCTAGAGGTGATCGGCCTTTTTCTTTGACATCAATGCAGTTACAATATATGAATCAATTCCACAGTTGGATTACAAGCTTTTTTCTAATCTTGATATGTATGTGTATATGTAGACCAATTGGCGCCACTTTGTTTTCTTATCGGTCACCGATTAACGCCGCAAGTAGTCTAAAGTGTGTTTACCATCGTTCTACGGACTTTTCTTAAGATGTTCTTTCACCAATTTTTTGGGTTTCTCATCAGGTCCATTTTCAAGAAGAAAACTCTTTAAGCAAGTAATGCCTAAGCAAGTGAATCCCTTTATATTTTGAATTTCCAAAATACTTTGCTTTATTCGCTTTATTATACCCCACCACTGATGGGGGTCAAGTCATTTTGTTTTCCCCATAACGTATGTAGCACTCAAAAGTAAGCTTCAGAGACCCTATATATTCTTGATCAATGGGAAATTCTGGATTGATTTAGTCATGTCTGTCCGTTTGTGTGTCCCCATGCAAAAGTGGAAAAAATCTGATATTAAAAACTCACCGAGTGTGATTAGGAAGGAGTCGATAAGATTGATAAAAGTCTTGAAAAAATTGTGAAAGACAGAAACATTTGAACTTAACATTACTACGGAAATAGGCATTAATCGGAAGACAGTTTTGAACCATTTGCCTTAGGCTACCACATGAATCAGTATTGAAAGAAAGAACCAGCATTCGTCTACCACTAATGCTAAAACGAAACGAAATCATTCGGCATTTTTGAAAAGCTGGACAATCCGAGATGAATTGTAGGTCGTCACTTAGGGCAAAAATGCGTCAAAAACCTGCTCTAAGAGGGACGAAACTGCACAAACAAACAAAGCCTAGATTAACGCCATCTAGATTGGTGCTGTGATGGAGTTGACGGGCAATCGTGCTTCATGAGCTGCTCAAACTTGGCTAGACGAGACGACATAAAGCGTCAAGTGTTGACCAATAGGTAAGTGTTCCCACCTTCCGTACTTCGCACACATTTTTAATGTGTTAAACGAAACTTGAGAAGATTTAAGGGGTTTAATGCATCCATTGTACAGCCCAGACTTCAGCCCATGCGACTACCAAAGCGAGTTTCACTCTTTGCAGAGCTATCTTAATAGTGTAAAGCTGGCATCAAAAGAGACTCGACCCAGATTTTCGAGAAGAAATCCCAGAAGAAGAAGAAGAAGAAGTAAATTTCATTTGAAATAAGAGGAAGAAAAATTTCTTCAATTTTTGATGCGAAAGTCTTGGTTTTACGTAATTCATGATGCGTCAAACTTGATGGCTGAGAAATTTAAAACAACACATTTAATGTAAAGGCACGCTTTACTGTCACAGTAAGAAACAAAACTTCCCTATTGTGCATCCATCCATATGATGTAATGTAAGTTTTCATGAATTCTTAAACAACTTATTTACATCCTGTTTAATTGAAACATCTCTTAACGATGAAAAGATATAAACACATCACATAAAACATAAGAGTGTAGTTCTATATCAACTAATGCCCCGCGGTGCGAATTTATAATTACTTTGCATATCTGAATATTTGAAAAATCAAAAAAAACGAAAAGAAGTAAGAAAAGAAAAAATATTTTTTATTGGTTAATATGATCAAGGCGCGTACTCTTATTTGTTTATGTGTGTTAGTAACGTAACTAACTATCAATAGTTTGCATTTTTATATGGTTTTATGACATAAAAATGATCTCAAGCATTGACGGGGAAGGGGAAAACCCAATGTAACAGGTTGTCAAATGTTTGACAGTTGAAAGCAACAAATAATAAAAAGGCATGAGAGAGTGAATTTAAATACTAATGGTAAAGAACTTTTAAAAGTAAAATATTTGCATATACGAACACACATGGGTACAAACAAAAGTGATTGATTTAAAATGAAACTGCGGAATATTATCAAGAAATTGCGTCTTCGATAGGAATTATGTATCGAAAGAGAGAGAGAGAGAGAGAGAGAGAGAGAGAGAGAGAGCGATTAAGGGCTTTAAGAAAAACATTCCATTGTTCCTAAGGCAAACTATTCGTAATTCTGTCCCCTATCAGCTATTTATTGCTTACAAAAAAATTCATTTAATTTTATGCATACACTCATTACATTACTTACCACATTAACTTAAATTTAGTTTGTTGTATGCTCTTCGTGTACGCAGCAAACCCAAGGTCTTAATATCCCATCAAGATTTTCAAGATGTCGAAAATGCAAGCCCACAAATAATGTTTCTCTTTGGAGTGTATTCTAGATAAGAGCCCAGTAGTTTTTTCAAAGTTCCAGGTCAACTTTGTTGAACTCATCCCATTGAAAAATATAATAAGAGCTCAGAGTAGCATAGTGGCGAAACGCGGTTGGTTGGGAAACTCCCATTAACAGTTTAAACACATGATGTTTATTTGCTTCTCTTATTAAAGTAAACATCGAAAGCTACTTGCAAGATAGACCTGTGGTCTATAATACAAGTAAAGGCACTAGAGACCAGAGGACTAAAGTTGCGGTACGATAAGAACCTATTTTGCTTGCTTTGCTACACAACACAAGCTAGATAACCAAATGGCTGCGTAACTACGATCTAAAGCTTGACTAGAAGAACCTGAAGAAATATTAGTCAGAGAGAGAGAAGGCTTTGTCAACTACCGGAAAATCAGTTTACTAAACTCATGTAAATGATTACAATGTTTTTCATTCTACTTGGGGACAAAGTTAATCTTTACAGAACATATTCGTAAGATGAGTCATATGAAAAGAGACTGAAATCCTTTGCACCTTCGAAATACTTGTCAGCTGGCATATGCTGTTGAACTGTGAACAACAATAGTAATAGTATTCAAGAGACAAACGGACTTATATCTAAAACATAAGAAAGTCGAGGCAGCATTAAATTCCCTACATCAACCTACGATTATTCACATAACGATTTTTCAAAATAAGCTGTTGTGTGGGAGGTGGACGAAAAAGTGATCAGATCCGAACCATTCTCAACCGAGTTCGTCCATGGGCTAAAGCGCGTAATTGTACCAACTTTCAACAGAATTTTTCAAAAATATCAAACGTGAAGCGGGACACACGGACATATTACAAGCGGAGCAGCAAAGCTTACATGCTGCTGTCCTGACGCAGTTTCTTTATATGTCTTAAATAAATGGAATACAGAGTGAGAGTGAGTGAAGAGTTTACAGGGGGGAGGGCGAGGCGTCGTCTAAGCAATGCTTACCCCACCCTAGTAATTTTTGATTTTATTCATAACATATAATACAATAGTGAATGCATCTACCTACAAAGCCTCTGCGGCCGTTTGGCAGATTCTAAGAAAGATTTTTTGTTTTAATATCAAAACTTTTTAAAAACATTTTTTTTGAATAATTTTTCAATATATTTATTTTATTTATTTTGTTGGTTTGCACATTAGCCATGAAAAGAGATGAAGATGAAAAAAATTTAATTCAATTTTAAATCAATTCGTTTTGTTGTCAGCAATCAAAAAAAAAAAAAAAAAAAGAAGAAAAATTGAAAGAAACGGAAAAAGATTAACGCTTCTGGCAATCAAATGCACAAAATTTGAGCGAATGAATGCAATCAGTCAGTCAGTAAGTCAATCTTAAGTTAGGCAGGCATGAAATATATACATACATATATATATAAATATATATATATATATATATATATATATTTGCAAAATAATAATAATAATAAAAATAATAATAATGCCCTTATAATGAAATAATTTATGTATAATGCTGCTGCTGCTGCCAGACTATAACCAACAACAACCAATAGCATTAAGAAAAAACACCAAGAAAAATTGGCCAATTGCTTTGCATTGGTAACGCATTCCAAATATTGCAAACACTTGAACGAACAAGAGCAACACAAAAATCTGTGAATCTGTTTAGTTTGATTAATGGGTGCAAAATGGAAGTGAACGAAAATGAAGTCAGTACGGAATCGTGTGATTTTTGTTAAACTTCTAAATGCAAACACTAAAAAACGACAAAAAGGAAAACAAAAAAAAATTTAATATGATTTAGTTTCGTTTTTCGATTTATTACAGTTTATGCACCAACATATATGTCTGCAAATTTGTGTCTTTTTCAATATATGCTGGCCGTGAGGCCTTGTTGCTCTCTGTGCGCTGTATGATCAGAATATTGCTTTTATTTTTCATTTTCATTTCATATTTCATATTATTTTTGATGAGATAAAAATCCAAAAAATGATTCATTCGATTAGATACGCTGTCGTTATTTTTTATTTACGATCAATACAACAACGAAAAGAAAAAGAAACTGCTGGTTGCGTGACATTAAAATGGAAGCTGATTCAAACCATGCTTAAAAAACATCGTCGTTCCAAATAATTATTAGAACGCTTAACAAAAATTCCTTCTGGCTAATATTCTTTTTCTCTTCTATTGTAACAAAGGTAACTACAATAACAACAAGCACCAAAGCACCATCTTTTACTTAAAAGAACAAAAAAGCATAAAAAGATAAAGTGGGCGTGGTCGATTTTTTCCCCATTTACTTCAAGACATGCTTATCATATAAATCTAAAAGGACTGATAGACGGAAGGACAGATATGCAGCATTCGATACCAGTCGAGAACACATACACTTCGTAGAATCTCTGAAACTTTCTTCTGCGTGTTAAAGGCATTTTGACAAAAGAATTAAATTTTAATATTCTATAATAATTAATAGGCGAGGACGACTGTTTTCATTTCGCTGCAGATATGGTTTTTATGGTTGTATGTGTTCTAGCTTAGAAACACCAAGCAACAAACGAATTTTTTTTCTTGTTTCTTTGAAAACCGAGGCGGTCTCATGTTATGTTGTTCTGCGGACGCGTCCTCTGACGAATACCAACTTGCGTGCAAGAGTTTGCTACAAACCAATATATTTATATTTGTTATCGCGAGAGCATTTTGTGAAAACGTTACACAAGCCGGCAAATGGACAGACGGACGTACCTAAATAGATTCAGAATTTGATCTGATCAGGAATACATATACCTTATGGCATTTCTGAAGCTTCCTTCTCGGCGTAACAAAACTTCGACAAAATATGTCCGTGTCATGCTGCGCTAGCCTGTGTAAGGAACTTAATTATGTACACTTTAGCGCATTTTATTGCATAAGGTAGAGTATCTCAAGTGCTCGCAGTCAAAGTGAATAATTTTTCATTTTGTTCTTTTTTTAATTTTACCAATTACTCCGTGCAATGTGTAACGCCATAAAGTTTACACGGAAGTGGGAAAAAGGCAAAAGGTAAGGAGACGGAAGTAGCCATCTAAACTTCTTTATACTACACCTGTGAAAGCTATGAATTAATTTAACCGGTTTGTAATTTCTAGAAATGCCACTACGTATAAGACGTCAGACCCCATCATGACGATAATAATATTTACTGGTTGGCGGTCTGCGGCAAGATTTTCCAAGTTTACCTCACCCCACTTATAATATACGAATATATTAAGTTTCGTAGGATCTGTGCAACATTCGGAAGGAGCTCAGTTAGAATAACCTTTTATTATACGGATCTGTTCAGACAGCGATTCTAGTCTAAAGTTTATTGTCCGTCCGTCCGTCTAGTACACTTCATGTTCAACATTTTATTGAAATATGGTACACCGACGTGTTTTGGCCCAAGAATGCTGTTGAAAATGGTTCTTATCAAATCACTTTTTCGACCACATCCCATATAAGGCCTTATTTTGAAAAATAGTTATATGAATAAATGTAGAGTGTTGTAGGATACTTTAAGGGTACGTTCTGTCGTTCTAAGCATCGTACATAGTATAGTTCCATAGATAATTAACTCAATAGCTTCTTATTTAGGTTTTTGTTGATTTCAAGCGAAATTTTGATTTAATCGATTAAATCGATTTTTAAACATAGCTTGACGCGAGTGGAAAGAAAATATTTTAAATCTAAAGCACATTTTTTAATTGTCATATTAGAGGCCATAATGAAAAAGGGCAGAGGTGGCCAGCCAACTCCGGTACTCACGCTCGCCAAATTTTTTATTATAAACGTAAAAAATGTTTGATGGAATTGAAAACACAAGCCTCTTCCGTCAACTTCCATCCATAAACGTAAAAAATATTTGATTGAATTGAAAACGGAAGCCTTTTTCCTTAAAATTGCAAGCGCTGATCTAAAGAAGCAGTCAATTTATTTTAGGTTTCCAATATAAATATTCGTGACTAATAAAATACCTACCTGCCACTTAACCACATTTTCTGATTTTTTTTTGAAACCAGAGAAATCAATCAAGCGAGCGTGACAATTACGAAACGAGGAACTTCGAAGGACCTATGCGCTGATCGTGATATCCAAACCAAGATTCCGTCAAAAAGCTCTGCGCAAACGTCGCCGAACACTGAGGTAATATTGCTTGTTGACCTTGTTTGATCGGTGCTAGGAACAGAATTTAGCCACGTCAGTGTTTGATCATGCTAACATATCCTAGTGGCCAGTGTAAAACATAAAAAATTCCATTTCAAATCATTCAGTTAGTCAAACTATAACTTCATCAACAGATTGTGGGACTTGCACAATTTTCATTAATTTCTTCATCTTTATAGTAGCACAGTTATTGGGATCCCTATTCCATTTACACGATGTTAGCACATATCAAGCTCGAGGATCGAGACCGAAGAAATAAATTATAGAACTAAAAGTAAGATCGCTTCTTCTCTTTTTTAAAGTAAATTTCATGGCCAGTTCAGCAGCTTTAATAAGGTCGAATATTTTATTGATATCAAGCTCTCCAAGTATTTTGAAGATACCGATTGGTTTAGATGCGCCGAAAATGAATCCTCGAATATTAAATTTTGGCACTAGGTTCTGACATTCACAATCAGATCGGAGAAGTAGATATCTTAAAGATCCATTAACTTATTACAATGATATCCCGGACAAGTCGGATTCTTGCAAATGTTTTGATCTTAATTTTCCCGGCATTGATTAGATCTAGAGAAGTGTTAAAAAGTAACTAACTAACTGCAAAAAAGAAAAATTTATTCAATTTTGAAAGTATTTTCCCTATCTTCTCTATGTTTCTAAATCAACATCGAAAACGACGACTCTTCCGTCAACTTCCGTCCATCCTTGCTTTTGCGTCCAATTAGCAGATTTTGATTGAACCTTTCTAAAAGCCTAGTAAATCCAATATCTTTCACTATTTCATAGTCTACTATCCCTATACGTACGTAGTTCCTATAGGTGGTGGAGTAACCAATCTCGCAATCAGATCAATTTTTTCCCTTCTCTTTCCTTTCTTAAATAAAATTTCAATTTTTAATTTTTAAAAAAAAGGCTTAAATTTTTTCCGCTTTCATAGCGACTATGCATTGCGAAAATGAGACCAGCTGAGCCACTTCTAAGTCTTCTTTTCAATTGCTTTAAGCAAAGAAATGCACACAGTACTTGGTTAACTTTTATCTAGGAAAGGTGGAATAAGTGGAAAAGAAAAAAAAAATTTTTTTTTTTTCACAAAATTCATATTTATTTGAAATGCCTTTAGAAGATAAGAATGAATTTAGTGAACGATCAATACTCCAGCCTGTAATTAAAAATGCTAACGAAGGAGACGAAGATGTAATAGTTTTCTTAAGTTATTCGCATAATGATAAAGAATATTAAAGTTTCGTTTATCTGATCTTTCTAGGAGTCTTTCGATTTGGATGATTTACTGCCCATTATTGGTGAGTTCGGCAAATATCAAAAACTTTTGGTATTTGGCATATGCCTGCCAGCTTGTATACCTTGCGGATTTTGCGCCTTCAATCAATTATTTATGGCCGATACTCCTGAGGAATATTGGTGTAAAATTCCAGAATTGCTTAATGTTACAACAGAGGAGCAAAGAAAATTTCTGGCCATTCCCAATGACTTGGTAAGAAAAAAAAAAACGAAGCCACACATTGACATAATATTGTCAGTGACGTTACTTTAAAGGGAGAAAGAGAGAGAGAAATAGAGAGAGGAAGAGAGGAAGAGAGGATAACAAGAAAAGAGATAGTAGTATAATGTAGAAAAAGCGAACCATACATATAATGTAATATAAGGTTCCATTGTTTACTTGTGATAATTTTGTTTTGTTTACACCTTTTCTTTTTTTTTTAGGAGAGCATTGATAACGGTGCATTTAGTAAATGTCAGCGTTATGCTGTCAATTGGACCGAAATACTTGAAGATACCGATATAAATTATATCGAACCGAATGCTTCGTGGCCCTTAGAAGCATGTAAAAATGGTTGGGAATATAATACCAGTGAAATCTGGTCTTCCATAGTTATTGATGTAGGTCGCATAGACCCAGAAAATATTTGAATGTGTTTCAATGTAATCCAACTTCACCACCATGCCAAAGCATACCATATTAAATGTGTAGGTAAAGCCAGTACATATATATTTCATAACAAAATCCATGTAATTAATTAAACTGATCATCAACATGTGATCGTTCAATCCGTAGTATTGTTAAAATTACTTATAATAATATCTTATGTAAGAATGCGAAATGTAAGAATTTTTATGATAATTTGATTTCAGTTTGATTTAGTATGCGAACGTGATATATATCCTACAATTGGTTTGGCGGCACTTAATGTAGGCGGACCTATCGGTGTTTATCTGTTTGGTTTACTTAATGATCGTGCTGGACGCCGAACATCATATTTTAGCTGCTTAACTACATTGCTTGCGGGCAGTTTAATGACATCGTTGAGTACAGACTTTTGGACGTGGGCGGGGAGCCGTGTCATTGTTGGTCTTACAATACCGGCTGTTTATCAAATACCTTTTATTATATGTAAGCACGAAAACGCTATCTATTCTCTTTCAGCTTCATTTCATAAACTTATTTCCTTTTCTAGCCCTTGAACTTGTCGGCGAAAATTATCGTTCATTTGTAACGGTTATGACTTGTACCTTTTACACTTCGGGTATTATGCTGCTGGCCTGTGTTACATATCTGGAAAGAGATTGGGTGAAATTATCATATTACACTTCAGTGCCATTTTATGCTTACTTCTTATATTTGTTTGTAATGCCTGAGTCGCCGCGATGGCTTCTGATGCGAGGACGTCTGGAAGAAGCGTTGAAAGTCTTGCAAACTATGGCTCGTGTGAATGGTCATGAATTTCCAGCTGATATAAAATCAAGACTAGAAGCTCAAATCTCACGAGACAAACTGAAAGAGAAAAAGAAACACATTAATGTGGGCCTACCGGATCTCTGCAGGTTAGAGAGTGAAATTTAAGCAAGTAAAAATATTAATGGTGGGCCATGGTCCACCATTAAATACCCTCCACCACTTCACTTAACACAGTTATTGACGCAACAACTTTTCTCAATCGGTGATATGAGAAGCGGCTGAAAACGCAGTCCAATCCGAACCATTATCAATCGCGATTGACTTTCGACCAAAACACATAGTTGTTTACCAAATTTCATCCATATAACTGAAAAATTGAGACCAGTAGGCTGGACGAAGGAATATAAGGGAGACGGACCGACAGACAAGCTTAGATGGAAACAGACTGAACCAGTCTGTATAATAAAAGGTGGGTCTACCTATCGATCCATTCAAAATCACTTTTCGGTTCAAGTTAAGTGTGTGTTGAATTGGGAACAGATGCGTCGATTTTTTAGACCTTAACTTATATAGGAGTTATCATGAAAAACAAGTCCTTATATGTAGAGAAAGTCTGATTGCTAGCTTTTTATAATGGAAGCTGAACAATAATAATATTTTTAGGAATAACATTAACTTTGTAAATAATATATCATGCGATGTTTTGGTCATCCTCAAAATGTTTCATCAAAATTCTAGTGTATTATTACCAAAACGAGTGAATAACTGTAGGAGGCGAAGTAGTGTAAAGCATCTAATGGTCGGCCATGCCCGACTGTAATGTCCTTCCTTGTTTTAGAACTCCCAATATGCGTTTGAAGACTATCTTGATTACACTCAGCTGGTTCGCTAACGAGACCGTTTACTTGGGTCTGTCATACTATGGCCCTTCGCTGGGTAGTAATCAATATTTAAGCTTCTTTTTGTCAGCTGTCGTGGAAATTCCTAGTTACTTGGTTTGCTGGTTCTTAATGGATTGTTGGGGAAGACGTTGGCCTCTTAGCTTGTCAATGATCTTGGGGTAAGCTTAAAAAAAAATTATTTTCGTGTATTCCATTTGTCCGAATGAAAAGCTTACGCTTAGTAATAATACGTCTATTAGCATAAAAGTATGGCCAGGTCAAGACTTCTCGAGCTTTATTTCTTGAGAAGACATTAACGGCTTAATAGTCATATCACAATTTTTCAATCCTTTTAACACTAATAAAATCTTTGAATGGAATCTTTTGTTGTCACCACGTCCATTATATAAGTGTTGCAGGGGTTTGAAACTTCTTCCATTTGTTTGTAAAAAACAAATTTTTTTCTTAATCTTGGCATACGTAAGCTATTATAAATGAAAAGAAAAAAATTAAGTGGACGCTATTTCCGCCAATCTCAAGTTTTTAGCTAAATGTAAGCCATATTTTCGGACATCAAGTATCAGTTTTCATTTCATTTAATTAATTTATTGACTTTTTTTTTTTTGTTTTTTCCCTTAAAAAGTGGTTTAGCTTGTGTCATTACGGTGATGGTGCCCGATGCGGCAGTGGATGAAACTCTTTATCTATATTTATTATCCAAAGCCTTATTATCCGCATCATTTTTAATTATTTATCCATTTGCTGGCGAATTATATCCAACACAAGTTCGTGGTATTGGTATTGGAGTATCGAGTTACGTAGGTGGCTTGGGTTTAATTGTTATCCCATTCGTCACCTACTTGGTAGCCCTAAACATCCGATCGTGATCAACAGCAGTATGAAATATGTCTTTTCTTCTTTTCAGGGTAAAGAAAATCTCAAATTGCCTTTGGTTATAATGGGTTTTGTTTCAGTTTTGGGTGGTTTCACTAGTCTACGATTACCCGAGACATTACATCATCGTTTACCGCAAACTATAGATGAAGGCGAAGAGTTTGGCAAAGATTGGTCTTTCAATGAATGCTGTAGTTGCAAGGCAGAGCCGTAAATATTTCTCTTAAATTTCCTTCAACCATCCGCGATAAAAATTACATAATTCATTACAGGCAAGTGCCTTCGCAAACTGCTTCTTATGAAAATCTTGACGTTTTAGAAGATAATGCGAATTCCGATGTTGAATTGGAGATGAAAGCTTCCTCCTCGATATCAAGACGTAACCGTCCAAAATCGGTGATAGATGAACGGACGCCTCTAGATAATAGACGTCCGCAACGTCTTTCCAAAAAGCGTTTAGTACGTCAAATGAGCGTTATGGATACTCAAAAAACCGAAGATGGCATTATGCAATTAACCCATTGGATTTAAAACACAAACAAAGAAAGTTCAATCAATAATTTTTCATGGGGAAAATCAAAGTTTTCTGCTTCACTAATTACACTTACAAGCATATCTCAATAGTAGTTCTAATTGTTAATAAATATATAAAAAGAAAAACAAATGAAAGCAATCCTGCAAATGGCATGTAACCAGAAAGTATTGTTTAGACGCCAAGCACCGGGACAGAATGTTTATCAAATTAACACGACGCCAAACCACCCTTCCATCCATCTATTCGATCGCACTTACAAAATAATAGTCCAGTTCAATTTAACTTTCGATTAAAATTGTCACGAATTACAGAAATTTTTTACAAAATGTGGGGCAAGTAGGACTTTAAACGGACGTGTTTATTTGTGAAGGAGCTTAGGCTTACAATTTATATGACAAGCAATTCTTTTATGTCATACACCACTTGTGATACAAACTTTGCTTTCTGAATCGATCTGAGCTTGTCTGCCCGTCTGTCCATCTTGTTATCTTGTTTTCAACCTACAGACTGCAATTTTTGACATATTCTGATGAAATTTGGTACACTGACGTATTTTGCTTCAAGGAAGAATGCTATTGAGAATGGGTTCAGATCAAATCATTTCTTCGAGCATTTCCCTTATAGCGCTTTAATTTAAAAAGTCGTTATATGAATACTTGTAGGATTGTATAGTTATCTAATGGTGGGCCGTAACCCACTGTAGTGTTTTTACTTGTATTAATTTCCCTTCTATTATTAGACAGATATCTTCAAAATGATAGTAAATAGAAAGGAGGTCGTCTTAAAAATTTCATAACTATAATAAAAATAAAAATATTTCATTTTTTACATATTTTTTTTTTTTTTTGCCTTTATTAAATAATTAAATTTATTAAATAGTATAAACTAACATAATTACAGTGACAAGAGCCAAGATTTTGAAGTAACTGTATAACATATGTAACATCCGCAAATAGACAAAGACAGTGTGATGTTGACAATAACAGTCCGATTTTCTTTAGCGTTAGTTGTAAAAGGTTTTATTATATTTGTAATAACTAATTCTGCCCATTTTGTTTTAACGCTATGTTAAATAGATAAACGATAATCGTACCTTTTTTATGTTATTATGAGTGAAATGTTGAATATCCCGCATATTATGGGGGATAAAAAGGAGGATAAGAACAGGAAATTAAAGCAAATAGTTTGTGAAAAATCTTATCTACATTTATTTAACTTATAAAATTTATAAAAGATTATCATATTTTATGTTATTTTCAAAAATATTGCGCTCTCTTTTTTATCAAAAAATGTTGGGAATTTACACATGAAAAATTGGACACACAGACGCCAAACAACTTGTTTGTTTAACAGATTGATTTCTGCATAATTGGCTTTTATGTATTAAGCGCATCTTTTTTTATCTTCTTTTTTTGCTTTGTCGAAATTTTGAGAAAAATCACAACTTGAACTTAACGACCTAAATACTTAGACATGTACGATCCTAAAATATATGCATATACTCTGATGTAGTTTTCATAATGCTTATATTTAACCCTTCTAGCAGGGCCAATTTAGTCCACCTTGACTACACTGTAAATTTTTCTTATAAACCAGAAACAAGCAAAGAAACCAATTGTACCAGTTAATAGGAAAAATAAGAAAACCATTATAGATGTATATCCAAAATATAAGAATGTCGAAGCTGCATCCTTAATTGAAAGTTTCGTCACAAAGTAATGACAGCAATAAATAAATAAATATACGGCCGTAAAACCCGAAGTCAAAAATGAACGCCACCACCAATGATAATCTTCAGCGCAAAGATGAAAATAACACAATAATATTGTGGTCTCTGAGCATGTGATGACCAATATAAGGAATACCAAGAATAAAAATCCGAACATATAATACATCTGGTTCGACCATATCGAGCTAAGTATAAAGAATAACTGAATAAAAATGCAACCGAAGGGCAAAACGCCGCCCATAATAATGCCAGGTATCGGCTGAGTGTAAATCGATTGATCGGGTATTTGACGAGGAATTTGATTCGTACGCACAGGATGTTCCAAAGCCTGCAAATCAAATACAATCATTTAGAGCACAAGTAATTGAAAAACGTAAGAAACACCAAAATTAATGCAAAAGCAAAAGAAACCTACTCGTTTACGAAATCCAAAGTAAGCGCCAACAAAAGTTAATGGAACTGACACTCCAAACCACAAAGCCAACAAAGCAATTAAAGTGCTGAAAGGCACTGCACCAGAGGAGCCTTCGCCCCACAGCACCAAATTCATAACGAAGAAAAGTCCGAAAACAATGCTAAGCATATAAAAACATCCAATTAAAATATTTTGAAATAAAATTTTTTTTT
>CCAG010020703.1:0-21539 GCA_001077435.1 Glossina morsitans morsitans
TAACCACGCCAAACCAATATTAGAGTGTATCAAAATTTAATTTTTTTTTTTCAACATCTTTATAGGGAGCAGAAACAAGTATGAAAATATATAAATTCTTGGCCAGTTTCAAGTTTTCAATGTACCTAAACATGTTCGCCCGTCCATCTGTTTGTCTGTGCAACTATGTGATATTATTGGTAAACATTCTCCCGTTAGCAAAAGTGAAGAAGATAACGCCTACAAATTTGCAAACGAATTTGGAAGTAACTTCAACTTTTCTAAGGACACGATCGCAACGTATGCGACCAAAATTTTTACTTTGAAAATAGAAAATATCAGCCGCGCCTACTCCTTATTATAGAGCACGAAAATTTTTTTGTCTTTTGTCTTTTTTTGGATAACAATGACGGATATAAAAGATTCGGTTACGACCGAAGATAATTTTCTTACTTATTTATACTCGCCTTCTTATGTGCAACGGATAGATTACTTTGCTTAATAATATTCTCATAAATACCTAATGAATATCATATCGTACACGTGATCTCCTTCAGTACGTAAGGAAGAAGTTACATTCTTCTCTAAAATTAGATTTCATTATATATGTGTACGCAATTTCCACTAATTTGAACTCTGCAAGTATACCTGCTTACGTATTTACCGTATTCGTACAATAAGTATTGTATCTATATATACCTGCCACCAAACGATGAGGTGTATATTTATTTCGTTAAAACGTAGGCGAATCTTAGAAGGAAGCTTCAGAGACGCCATTAAGGGCGTTTACTTTTGATTAGCATGGAATTCTAAATCGACTTAAACATGCCTCTCTGTCCGTCTACAAATGTCCGTTGTAAACATTCTCCTGGTTACAAAAATAATACTCTCGTCATTAAATTTTGCCAAAATATTGAACTCCTTGAAAATGTGAGAAATCGGTCGAAAGACACGCCTACAATATCACCTAAATTGACAACACCTCTGTGTTTAAAGCGAAACAAGATTAACCAAAAAACACGCCTGCAAATCAAACTGAGACCTCCTGTGCTTTTCGTATTTTTTCCTCGTTACTCATAAACAGCAACACATATGCGATATGAATTTTCCTTTTATTCTACAAAAATAGATAAAGGCATCCGCGTCCATTCAATATTGTAGACTATGGAAATTCAGTGTTTGCCTTTTTTGAGTCTTGCTTAGGCTACCGGCGATGGGTATAAAAGATTGAACTGAAGTTGAATATAATTCTCTTACTTGTTCCTTCCGCGTATCTCCCTAATATTCGCGCCTGCAACATATACCTATGCGTGAAAATCTACCATAAATCTTATTGATTCATAAATGCAAAGAATACACAAATATTTTTTTAATATTACGATTACCTGAAATACGACTGCAACATACTGAAGTCTCATGTTATTGTTATAATGCAAAAAACATCGAACACAACAAGGCTATGATGATATATAAATTCTGCTGTGGTATAAGTTGGGTGGCAATCTTCGACTAGCTATGGCTTGTTCCTACAACCTGATCGAGGCCCGCCTTTTTCATTGCCCATCTAGTAGGACAGAGAAGACCAACAGAATACTATTAATCGTCACTAGCGCACATAGATGGCGAGCCATACCTACCCATGTGTTAGAAAATACGGGGAATTCATCGTCCATTGCTGCAGTTTTTTGGAGTTTTTGTTTGTTCACACTACGTTTTTTTATCTATAGTCTGTACAGATAATTGGGATTCATACGTTCCAGTTCATTAAAAAAATGTACTTACGTAACTCCTTGCTATTATTTCTAGTAATCAAGAGGACCACTCGTTTCATTTTAAAGTTTGAAACACAATGCTGGCTTAAGAGACTTAAACGCTCAGATGTGCATGTGAGATCCACCAAAAAACTATCCACAGCCATTCACATCCTCAACGGAAAGAAAAGGAAATGTCATTTACATAACATGACAATTCATAACATTTATACGTACATAGCACGCTCATAGCATTTCTACTTGCGTTGCTCTCATATATGACTACATTTTTGTCAAACTCTCGACACCTACTGTAAAAAAGTTTAACTTATGAGACCGTCCATTAATTATGCAACAGTGTATATTAAATTTTAGCGAATGTATGTAGCACTCATAAACTGAATGGATATTTCAAGAAATTAATTTGGCTGCTATTTTTTCATCTAGTCCAAGTTGAAGGGAGTAAAGAGTCTTCCGAAATTGCTGATCCTACTTTATGCAGTAATGCTTCCTCAGACTTTAATCGCTTTTTCCACTTAACATTACTTTTGAAGTTGGTGATCAAGTATACATTGAGCGAGCGTGGCTGATTTTTTCCATTTTTCTAAAATAAAGGGGAAAATTTATATGGTGTATTTTCTGTAGATTATGAGTAACGAACAAAAAACTTCGAAAGCAAGGTAGTCTCAGTCTTTGTTCCGTAGGCGTAGGGGGAGTGCGGGAGTAGTAGACGTGTCCTTTGACCGGTTTGATTCGAATCGGTTTTTCCGAACAGCGAAATGTTCCCCACATATACCACAGACTTGGATAGACAAACAGGCGGACATGATCAGCTGCAGTCCGAATTCAACACTGGTCAAGAATGTAAACAGTTAATGCAGTTTTTCAAATTTGCTTCTGAGCGTATTAAAGATTTTGACAAGAAAAAATTTTTTTTCGATACCCTATACGGCAAATTTTTCCCAATTTTGTACAGTGGGTACAGCATCGCTCATAGCAGGTAGTTGCAAATCTTTATAGGTTTGTATCCTACACTTTATTAGTAAAGATCAAAATAACAGTTTCTTCCCCTTTGGGATACTAAGGTGTTTCAGTCTATGTGAAGCGGTAGACTTGTATTTCGACGAATTTGGGCTGCGTTTATTACAAGACCGCGTCCAAAAACTTTCAATTTTTCTGCCAAATTTAAATTCCGTGGCTTCCTATTTGCAGCAGGGAAAAACTTTACCACCAACAATAGACAGACGGATAGACGGTCCTTCCTTAAATCGATTCAAAATGTAATATATATATACTTTATGGGACCTCTGAAGCTCCTGCGTGAACTTCTGCTTTTTGCAAACGTTTTGACAGAACGAATGTAGCCCTCACCCTTCGGTCATGGATATAAAAATGCATACATGGCAATCATGGGCAAAGATCAGGCACACAGACAACAGCTTAAATCGGCTCGCAAATGATACTGAAATTCAAAATGTGATTGATAATCAATCGGTATGATGAACGATCAGTCTATCTTGACTCCTTCTATGTATTACATACATCCGCGAAAATTTAATGCACCCTATTGCAGAAACGATGTAGAGTATAAGAATATTTCTTTGAATACGACTGTGTAATTTTGAACGAAAGTCTTGCTACTTTTTGATCACGTTCTAGCACTTCTTTAACTCTAAGCATTTGTTAATTTCGCTGTTTATATCTCTATCTCTCTATCTAGCTCTCCCTCCCTCTCTCTCTGTGAATAATTAGAAAATCCTCTCGAAATATGTTTTAATTATTAGGCTATCGATAGCATTCTTCAGCTCTTATGCATACTCACACGAATGTAAGCTTTTAGAGAAAGCGCTGTTGTGTCCGCTTCGGTCAATTACTATCTTTTGCATACTTGGCTTTGTTGTATTCCCACGTTATCAGCCAGCTTTCATTTAGTCCTTGATGGCTGATGTTAAACTCAGAAAAGCATTTATTCGACTGCTAGTTTGGTTCGTTATCGAATTATTGACACGCAAATGCTTCGTTGCTTTTAATGCAACGTCATACCTGCTTAGGCATGATTTTGTGCCAAATTATTCGTGGCATTAATAAGCTTAAAAGGGATTAAAAATTTTTGGCATTAAATGCGAGCTCGTTTGCATAGAGAATGTGCACCCAGTAAAGGAAGTGAAATATAATGTTACGTATAATCAGTTTGTAATGAACAAAAGCTATTATTTTTTCAAACATCAATTTAAAGTCGGATAAATCGGAATGAAGAACTCTATTACGCGCTTGACTACACTGCAGGGGTCGAAAGCTTAGTTGAGGATGAGAATGGTTTTCATTGCTAAATTATTTCTAACTGATAAGGAAAGTTGAGACATTGCTGCCGCAACATTCTATATGTGCGTATGTTTATGCATGGAATGTTTTTATCTATGCGATAGAGTTTGGCACACGACAAGATGACGAAATCATCGAATTTAATTATCGAAAATGAAGTTCAGTGACACAAGTGTTTAACCAGAAATTCAACATCTTTTCGAACGATCTTTTTGCAGTAACACCTCACAATACTTCCGATAAATCGTTTGTTAATAATCGAAGAGTGAAAATAGTTTTCGTTCAGTTTTTACTGAGCCAGACCGACACGCTCGTACTGTTCTACATTATTTCGCAATGAACTTGAACAAAATACGGCTTTATATGTAAAGTAGTTGTAAAAATGGGCTGATTCCCCGTTCGCTCCTTGATCAAAACATGTCAGTGAATGAAATTCACACAAAATATTTCGAAAACTGCGACCTTGTCTATGTTGGCCACATAAATGCTTGTTCAGAAATTAAATAGACGGACAGACAAATGGACAGATAAGCTTAAATCGAATCAGAACATAATTTCGATTTGATTGGGTTGATTCTTCTTAAATTCCTTCTCCTAATTCTCATAATTCTCTTTTCACACGATAGATACGTTCCCAAGAAATACATGTAAAAAAACTCGTGTAAAAAGAGAATTAGGCGTAAACAATATTAAAAAGTTCTTGTGCTTACACATTTTATTTCATTAAATATTTTATAAAAAATAACTTCTACTTTAGAAAAAGGGAATTATATCTGAACTTCACAAATATAAAAGAAGTTAAAATAATAAAGACATAAAAATATGTTATGCATAGTCATTTAAACGCTTCGTACACTCGTCGAAAACGCACGCTCTTTGCTCCGTGAGATTCAAGAAGAATTGAATGGAATATTAAAAATCGTGTAAAAACAAAATAATTCGTATAAAAAAAGAAATTTTTTTTCTTTTGAACGTGTGTTAAATCAAATTCGTGTAAAAAGAGAATTGGATGTATTTAGCGAATTAACAAAAGGCGATTCGCGATTCGTTCGTTCAGTATGCACACAAAGCTCTTTGTCGTCTTAATAAAGTTGACGGTCAGTTGACGTTGTTGGTTAATATTCATGTTTGTTTATGGACATTAGGAAATGTTACTACCTTTTAGGTTTTTCCGTTCGCCACCATGAGTCTATGTCAAGTCGCATAGTCTTAGTACACTCGTCTATATCACGGGATATGGAAACGTTTTTTCAAACAATATTAGTTTCCTTTCTTTTCAAATAGCAAAATAACAATAATTGTGGTTTACTTTCCCTCTCTCCTCTAGTTACACTACTTTTTTGATTTGCATCGAATAATATATAATACACTAAGAGAGAGTGCAAGAGGTGAGAAGTAAAAGTGCTTAAATTAAAAATTGATAATACAGCGCGCGACTTAACGTCCCTAATATAAAAGTCATCAGTTAACCATTGCCTTCGTTTTATAAATTCAAAATGGAGAACATCACACCAACATGAGAAGTTGGTGTTCCCTCAAACAAATTGTGACGGTGTGTAGATAGTGCCATTAGAAGCACACGTAATAGCTTACAATGTGAAAAGCCCACAACAATGACAAAGCGCAAATAAGCAGAAAGCGTAAACGGAAACTGAGTGAATACACATAACATCAACACTATTATGACCGCAACATATTTTGGCTTTATTTCCATAATTAATGTTTTATGAAAGCTGTTTTTCAATAAATATTAAATCAATTTATTTATTATACCCCCCACTGAGGGATGGGAATAAACTCGTTGTGTTTTTTTTTCCCATAACGTAAAAGTAAGCTTCAGAGACCCCACAAAGCGTATACATTCTTGGTCAGCGAGAAATTCTGAGTTGATGTTGCCATGTCTGTCTGTCCATGTTTCCGAGTAGTGTTTGTTGTTAGCACTCTATTGGTCGCAAAAATGAAGATAACGACTTCAAATTTAGTAGAGACTTGGGAAGTTTTTTCACGCCGGTTGCTATTGAAACCGGCCCAAATTGGCCAGAGCGGAAGCTCCGTTTTTCTTAACAAAAATTTTTGGGTTTCTGCTGATTACTCAGAAATTATAAAAGTTACTTCATGAAACACTCTACTCTTAACGTGCAAAAATAAAAAAATCGGCCATGCCTACACAAAGTTTGCACAAGTGACTAAATTTTATTTTTCACTTTTCTGAGGTTTTATGTTACAAATGGCAAACAAGACAGAATGTTTAAAACTATTTTGTATATTCCTCAAACGCAGTTATATTATTTGCCTCACAATGGATTAATTCTAAAACGAATATGATAGACACCGCGATCTGGTGGTTTAATTTGTTCTTAATAATACCAGCGATATGGGTATGGAATAAAAGAGCTTAGAGAGTAGAATGGGAAAAGCGTACTGGTGGGTATGCGAGATTCGGCCTCCGCAGAATATAACTTTCTTACTAGTTTTTAATGTTTTTTTGCTTGCGGTATACGAAAGTTGATGCATTAAAAGAAGACAATTTGGTTCATATGTTATTTTAAATATTACTTGTTTCGTGTATTTACATATTGCTTATTATTTTAAGTATAAAATATATTGTCTTATACTACGCGAAGAAGTCTGTACTTTTGTTGATTATATATTATATATATCATTATATGATCATGCAAATAATTGAGTAGATGCTTTCTACAATCATCATCTGCCACGAACCAATGATAGTCCGTCAGTTTTCCTTTTTGTGTTGTGGCCGCTTATCCGGTTCCACTTTTCTCCGTATAACCAACAATTTGAGGATTATTTTCCATATCACTCTGCACAACATGCTATTTCTGCATAACCGGCAACAATGGGGGACGTTGATGCATAATGCTGCATTGACTTTGCGCCCATACTGGCAAGTCCTGCAATAATGCATCCAAAATCACATATTATTATAGTCTTCGTAAAAAAGATAGTCAAGTAAATAAATATAGTTAGCTGTGATTCTTTCCATGTTTGAACGATATTTTTTTTAATTTGTTGTCGATGTTATCGGCATCATCAGTCTTTGCACAAAAACTTCCAGGTTTATAAGACTACAGCTTTTATACTTTTTCGATAATACATGAGAGCAATAAAGCACCGATTTTAATCTTTAGTAGTATGAAAATTTTCGAGCTTTTAATCTGCTCTCAGAAAATATAGAAACTTTCAAGTATGGAGAAGTTTTAAAAACCAAGAATTTGCGTGGGAAAAATGATTTCGCAGATAATTAATGAGTTTCAAATTTGCACAGCATATTGATCGCAGGTTCTCTTTCGATGAAAGGCTGAAAGGGTTATATTAAATTGAAAACAAAGCAAAATGGTTTACTAATGTGATCATCGCAATCATTTACTTGAACAAATTTTTTCACATATTTTAACATTTAAAGTTCACTTGTACTCTTTGTACTCATCCTTCTAATTTCCAAAGTTTCTATATATTCCGAGAACAAGTTAAGAGCTTGAATACATTCATGTTGCTGCAAATAGCATCGCAATTTTAACGCCACCTTTGTTCAAATGGAGCATCTCATCCGTTTAATTAATCAAACTCATTGTTTTTGTTTCAGTATCTAAAACAGTTTTTTTCTTAAAATTTCGACGTCGAATACGTGCGACAAATAAATCCACGGCGGAAAATTTGTACACAAGGTCCTGTCTATTCGTTTTTAACTTTTTACGTTGAAATATTTGCCAATAACACAAAAATCAGTATTCTTAAAATCCCTAAAAGATTTACGTTACAAACGGTGAACTTCCTCAAGTTGGATATGCCTCGCTAGAATGGCTACGAAGTTATTATATTTCAATATCTTTGCCCGTACCACAGATCGGTGGGTGTATTTTTGTTTCGCTAAAATATTGTAAATACTCGAAACGAAAGTTCAGAAGCCTTGCCAAATATGTGTATTCTCGATTAGTAGCCAATATTGAGTACATGTAGCCATGTCTGTCCCTCCAAATTCAATTAATTTATGTCGTAAACAAATTCCTAATCCCAGAAATTAATATGTGGGTTTCCAATTTAACAAAAAAAAAAAAATGTGATTTATTGCAGGCTGCTTGGTATTGAAAACGGTTGAAATCGTTTAAAGAACAAACCTACAACGCAGCATAAACTGACAACTCGACTTTCAAAAGCAAAAAAATCGGTGTTTTGCCTCTCACGCCCTAAAATAGAAATAGCGATAAAAATTTCCACGGGCACTATGTTGGTGATAATAAGAGATATGTGGAGAAATGAAAAAAAACTCTGTCACATCGATCGAGTATAGAGTATCGAAATGAAGTTTTTAGCCAAAAGTTGCGCGAAGTCCTATTGCATTGAAAGCGAGCCAAATCAGTTAAAAGACATGCTTGCAATGTAATAAACGCTGAAAACAGTTCCGTTTTTTGGTTTTTTACTAATTGTTCATAGCTACAATAAACACTCGAAACGAATGATAACAATTTTCGAAAAAGACAACCACGCATGGCAATTCTTTTTTAGCTTTTTTTAGGACAAAGCTGATAGAATTTTAAAAAATACGATCTCAACCGAATACAATACTTTTACTTGCTAATACTTAAATACTGTTAGCTTTTCATATGACAGAATGCCATCTCGGGCTTCTACAGCGTCTTCATCCCTTAAGTAATAGTAATAGTAACTAAGTAAAGTTAGGAAGCGTGTAAATATTCAACAAATTGAATCGTAACATTGTGTCGCGTTACGTGATCGAACAGAAACATGAGTTACGACAGCGTATAAAATTTCAGTAAATTTAACACCGACAAATTCTTCCCGTTTTTACTACTGAATATGGACAAATGCAATGGAATTCTAAACTTGGTTGTCACACACTTGTAGGATTAAATCAGGGATAAGTTTTAAAGTTTACTTTGACGTGTCAACACTAACATTTTGTGTTTGTCAAAATTGAAAGTGTTTATAGATGGTATACTTGTTTTATATTTATCTGTACACTAGGAGAAATCGTACGAAGCGAATCGTTTGATATAATATCCATATCGTTTCATAACAATAATGATGGTTGGCGTTCGTCCGTATTACTACTTCCCGCAATAGCGGTTATAGAAGCCGTCTAATGGTGCCGCATTCAGTAGTCGAAACTGCAAGACGTGAATTTCATGTTAACAACAATCACCAACATAAGTTCAGTGAATTCACGTCAGTTTATTATTCAACTTATATTCGTGTTAAAATAAAATGCAATGAAATCAGTTCCAAATTAGATTAGTATACGCAAAGGTAATGCCAATTCAATATTTCGAACTCCCATAGCACATTTTTGATGGAAGAGTTTAAAAGTAAGTATATTCCAAAAACAATGACAACACTCCTATACCTATGCAGCGTTTCACGGTGTTTGTAGGCACAACAAAGTGGGAAATTGACAAAATGGACGTTTCAAATTTGCTAAGTCCCGCATGTAACTTATATGACAAAGCTTTTGTATATCAAGACGATTAGCTGAACAAATCAAGATTGATATATTTACGACATTTTCAATTTAAATTACTTATTATATAGCAATATATAAATGGCGTCCACTTACAAAAAAAATGGCATCCATTGCAAACCAATACAAGGCGAACGCAACAATTTCTTTTCGTTTGTTTATCCATTTACATGCACGATTTCCAATTTCATCTCTTACTAATGAAATTTTTTTTATCAAACTATCGGTATTTATGAAGGAAACCAATTTTTAGTTCTTTTTCTTTTGTGAGTCAGCAAATCAACAGATGATTTACTATATTGATTAAAGAATTTTTAATGTAAAAACAAAATTTTTTGTTTTAACCTTAATAAAGTTGGCGATTAGCTTGGTTGTGGATGTATATGTATATATATGTATACATATGTCAAAAAGGCTGCGATCATGAAGACCGCATATACACAATTTGCAAACAGCGAAATGGCGATATTTCTGACCAATGGAACATGGTTAAGAGATTGCAAAACACCATGTGGTTATTATTTACACAAATTTATCTTCTTCTTCTACAACAAATCAGTAATAGATGATTCACTGTTCTATTTGAAAAGAAACGAAATTGTAGCATTTGAAAAAGGTTTCTCCTGCCTCTTATTATAGAAAAGCGTACTAAACTTATACGACTTTACATGGGCTCACCTCTTGTCAAAATTTATACAAGTGTAACTTTGCTTCTTATTTACTACTTTAATCATTCAAAATTGGTAATAGTGGCAGCGATAGTGAAAGTATTACACACAGCTGTTTTAACTGAATATAGAGCCATCAACTTGCAAACAAAAACGTTAGCGTTATTATGCGAATCTATAAAATTATCGTTTCTGCGTTTTATATAAAATGAATTTATTTTTGTTGGAATAATTAAGCTTTAATACATAATTAAATTTTAGTTCTGATTGAGATAAAAATATACTTTCATAAATGGATGAAATTAATATTTGCAAAATTAAACTAAAATAATTTTGCCACATATATAATAACATATTTTTAACATAGGTTTAAAAAAAACAAAAGTAATTAGTAAAAGTAGAACGGTAGTTAATAATAAGGTTTAAATAAAATTTTCCAAAAATTCAAAGTATTTTAAATCCATGCAAGATGAGTTCATGTGTACAAATTTTATACAAACATACATATTCACATACATTGAATTTCATTTACCTGCAAACATTTTGAAAATTTTATTTAATTTAATATTTACTGTGTGGCTTAAATTAAAAATTTTAAACGAGTACCTGAAAACAATTATATTTTAATATCTAATATATAAAGTATGCAAGAAATGAATTACTAGAGCAATTACTGGCACATGAAAGGTATTTCAGTACTGCGTGGTATATACCACACCCTTTATTTGGGATGTAACGAAGGGTCATTGCAAAATGGCAAAAAATTCGCTCGTGGTACTGACGGCCGTACGTCGTAGGATTTAGAAGTTGACATGAGTGACAAAAAGTCACTTATCAAATCGGCTGCAAACAGACCTTCAATGGTCGCGTCTCCTGTTTACGTATAACTACTTGTTGAAAACCGCACAGATGTTTAGAGTTGTTTTTCCAGTCTCACACATGACATATATGTATAGTATTAAGAGATTTCGGTGCTTTGGGCTGATTTTTTGCAGAAGCTCGAAGCTCACGATGGATTGATGACTGCGTAGTTTTTAATCTGCCACTGTTTTAATAATTGCAGACTTTTAACGTATCAGGCACATATATATGTAAAACTGCAACTTTTTTAGTGGAATTTTTTGGAGCACGCTTAGCGCATGAAAATTATAAAAAAATACTTCATTCCGCTAGTCTAATATTTTTCGCACCTGGCCGACAGATCTAGATGCTACGCATGTGAAACGCTGCTAAGTAAGTGCGTGACGTGAGTGTTCCAAAGATGCGAATAAGCAATAATCGAAAAGATTCCTGTACCTATCCATGAACTTTTACGCGCCAGCACGATTTTTCACCTCCAGCTAGAGCACAAAAGACTTTCTTTTGCGTCGATCAAGCACAAAAACACTCCTCTTCCTCTAAATGCTTTTGATTTAGCATAGAAGTTTACATTTTAGTTGTTGGAAAAAGTATATTTATAATACATATGCTTATTATTGCCCGGTGTCCAAGAAATAAAAAAAGGGCTTCATAATTGTATTTAGTGTTGTGCCCCCCATTGGCAAATTCCGATTCCATATTTATGTATTAGTTCCTACATTGACCGACTAATTTTCTCGATAAATTTCACGTTTTTCATTTACCATCTTCTTTTTAAACATCGCGGTAGCGTAAACCGAACATCTCTGTCAAATACATGACATTTTGCATATAAAGGAATGAAATGAGACGATTTCGATTAAGTGAAGGCCTTAATTTGACAAGCATGATTTGAATGTTGATGTAACCAGACCATAAATCAAATTTTAAATATTTTATAAACTAAATAAATTTTTGCCACGAGTTTATACGCATACGCAATATTTTCGTGCGTGTTATTATATGCAAATTGTGTACGGACATATTCACATTTAATTTCATTTGCCTGCAAACATTTTGCAAATTTTATAATTTAATTTCACTCATAATTTGGCTTTAAGCGGAATTTTGCAACCAAATACTAAATACAATTTAATTCTATATAGCTTTCTAAAATATGTAAGGCGGCAATTCCAAAATCATAAAAAATACTTCCCAATAAACTGACAGTTAACTAGCGTTAACAATGAAGAGCAAGATATTTACATTCGAAACCAATGCAAGGACTTTGTTCTTTTAGCCATTGCACGTACAGCTTTACTGAATATTTTTTGAAAATACATTAAAATAGAATTAGAAAAATAGAATCACTTCGCTAATTTTGCAACTTGGTACTGTTAAATTAATTAGGAATTGCTTAATATCTTCACACAGGTGCTGTAAAAGCCCATCTGTCACTTTTAGCTCACTTGAGATTTTTAAAGCTTGAAATGTTTTGTTTACATAGATTTGGTTTGACCGGAGGATAAACCAAAGATGATGAAAACTTGGTCTTGCGTGATCATGAATATTTACTCCGGCAGCTGGTGAAGTTAATTTTAGTCTCCTAAGACAAATTCGGTGTTGATTTCCCTCTATTTTGTTCATCTGCATTACAACGAATTTACCTGAAAAACCACTTTGTGCACACTTGTCTTCACATTGCGCATCATTATTTTTATTATAACTGGACGTAGCGTGAACATCAGCAATATGGCAAAAGTCAGCAGTTTCGTGTTTTCTTTATCCGACCGGAGGCGCCGTTGATTCAAACGGATGTAGATTTCGAAGCTGACCGTTCTTAAAAATGTCCAGGGAACATTCACGCTCATCCACACACAATGCTTTTAATTTGTTTTGGCCAATTATTTGGGAGTTTTCTTCTTCTTGAACTTGCACGTCAATGTAAATAGCACTCCCTGTTCATAACCAGGTGTTCTATTACATAGTGTAAGCAAGACGCATCACATATAATAAAATGATGGGATGAATCTATACATCGTGAAGTGTAACCAGGCCAATTCTGAAAACATATTTCAACTGATTTGTGGCAATCCCCATCACCAAGTGTTGATTTCGAAGGATTTGAAAACATTCCACTTGCTTATACATCCTTGAAATCTCTCACAGTCATACGATTTTTCATTTGGGGCGCGTTTTTAGAAATCTAACTGTTCAAACTTAACTGAAACATCACATTTTTTGCATTTTTCTTATATTTGGTTGCGTTCCCTCGCTTTATTATCTACCCCTTTATGGACCATTTTTTCATATATGAACATTATATACATTACGAGGGCTGGTGATGTTCAAATTGTTGATGACCCACCTGGCAGCTGAATTGCGTTCTAGATCTAGACGAATTGTAAAAATAAGTGCACTGTTTTTGCTATTAAACTTAATATGAGAATTGGAATGGTTTCTTAGTCCTGTTAAGATCAAGAATGACTTTCGCATTATTGCAATAAGTTTTCGCTAACAGTTGGCCTGCAGGCATGCATTCAATCCCTGTCTTTGTTCCATGACTTCCTGCTTGTAAATCTTTTTTCTTCAGCATCTTCAAAATCAAGTTCCGTGTTCGAGAAGTTGAAATCGCTTATAACCTCATAAGCCTCACAACGGCTGCTCCATTCTTTTTGATCGTCTGTATTTAGAGAAGAAATACTATCCATTCTATCAATTATTTCCCATTAATATTTTTTATAATTATGTTTTTCCGCAATTCATGCGTGCAAAATCTGCGTAGCTAGCTATTTTTTGAACCAGGGATGCCAATATTAGTATTTACGTAAGGAATAGGACTCTTACAAATATTGTTTTGTAATTTGCGTACTTTGTCAGTGTGCGTATCTTTCCACATGTAGCAAATTCTTTTTCACTACGGACACAGGCTTGTAATTGCTATAATCAGTACTAAATTTTCTTGTAAACGAAGCATACATCTATTTATTTATTCCTCTTTCTTTATTACATATAAACTGTCTCAGACATAGGAAGCTGATTCTGATAGAATAGATTCTTTGTATCTCCAAATTTTTAGATGAGCGCCATCACAAAAAGGCTTTGGCGTGTGTGTTCATTATGTTATAAATATACTTATAATAATAATACACACACACATACACATAAACTCAAATATATTATTCAAAGATCTACAAAAAGGTACAAATGGAAATTAATTTAGTACAATCACACTACTTCAGCCGTGTGTACGTGTCGTAGCTACATTTTATAAAGTAAAATTTTCTCTAATAATCCTTCGAAATCTTACTTATGACATATGTTTGTCCAGCAAGAATAACGGAATTGTCAGCGAAGGCTATCAAAGATAACAAATGGCATCGAAAAATACAATTAATTTAAGTTTGTTTTTTTTCTGTAAAAAGTCATTGCGTTTTGAGTAGAAAAAAGAGAGCCTCACAAGCCAGAATGGCTGTGCCGTCAACCCTTTAAACTTTGTACTGATTACGCTTTTTCGCTGCATCTACACATATTTCACAAATACACGTAGTGTAATGAAAAACTCATAAAAATAATGCTTCAGGTTCCCCAACGCATTTACGTTTTGGGAAATTGGATTTTGAGGTTATCCATATCCTACACTCATGTAAGCAACAAGCAATAAATAAGTTTTCAGGCTACCTGCGTCATTCCGCAGATTTGATTACATATTTCACAAATTTGCAAGCATAAACTGTAACAATGGCAATTGGATAAAGGACACTTTAAAAAGTAAAGCTTTAGGTTCAAGGCGAATTTTGGGCGGCTGTAGACAATAGCATTTTCGAGTAATATATGAAACGACACTATTTAGTTTATCAAGTCTTTTCTATAATCTAAGGAGTTTGTTAAAGAAGATGCCAGCGGAATATTGAAAAACAATTTATTTCTGAAAGAGAGCTCAAACGTAATATTGATGCTAATAGTCATCTATCATATCATCGTCAGCAAGCATTATAGTAAAAGTAGTTTAATTAAAAGTTCGCTATCGTTTATTTATTTCCGGAAATTGAATGTATTTGCATACAAGAAGAGGGCATATATTTTTTTTTGTTCAAGTGTTCACTTCACTTTAAAGGTAACATCACAATGCAATGGCTTGGTGCACATGCTTTATATGGTACAATCATAAACAAGGATCAAATGTGTTCGAAACTGAAATAATTAAAACAAAACATATTTGAGTTTTTATTTGGAGACACGTTAAAGTCGTTTTATACTGTATTTATATCACCGAAAAACATGGGAACACTCGTTTTGGGAAAAAGTTTGTAACATCCGCAAGGAAACTTTAGAGGCGCGGCAAAGTATGCGTATTTTTGATGAGTTGCAAATTTTAAATCGATCAAGGTGTGTACGCCTATTCGCCTGTGTAAATGCTTGCGATGAACATTCTCTTGTATAAACTAAGATATCGCTTCAAATTTGGTAAAAACGGTGCGAGTTTTTGCAGACAAAAATGATCAAATCAAAATAAACCAGATCGGTCGAGGGTCATATCTACAATACAATGTGTTTTTAAAATAAAACAAGTAAAAACATTATAGTCGACCACAACTTACCATAAAATAACGTCCACCACTTCGATTAATACTCATACGTCGATTTTTCATAAAAAGGGCATTATTTGGGAAGTGATCGAAAAAGTGGTCCCATCCGAATCATTTTCATTAATGTTCGTCCGTTGGCCAACCCACATCGGTCCATCGAGTTTAACTATAATATGTAGAAAATTAAGACTCGAAGACTTGACACACTTCAGAACGACAGATAGGCACTCATCATAGATTCAGAAAGCGATTCTGAACAGATACAAAAAAAAATCAAGTATAATCTATAGGAGTTCCTAGAAATTTCATATTGTTTTTCTCAAGGTGGAAGGTGCAGTATATTCGGCCAGAGCCGAATTTGATGACCTTATTTGTTTTTGTCAAGATGGCGTGTGAGAGGATATTAATGTTCAATACGGATGCCACGCGGTTGTTATGCAGAGTAGCAGTATATGAGAATATTTAATGGCTTTCGCATTCCGACAGAGACGTATTTGCATGCTTTTATTACCGCTATCGAAATTTGAGGTAACGTAGTTTCATACGTGTGTTTGTAGCGCGTAGGAAGGTGCTAATAATTAGCTCGAAGTTTTGTATTCCTTCAAGTTGGTCCATCGATCTATCGACTCCTCTGTTATAGGAATGCTCACAAAAGTTTAATAAGAAGCCCAGGTTGTGCACATACATTTTTGGTTTACTCCCGCTAATTAAGACTGCAAATAAGCGCGACTTGCCTTCAAAATCCTCTTAAATCGTTCGTTTATATTTTTGTTCACGTTGCGTTTACCTGAAGCGGAAACTTAACAATGATAACATCAGAGAATTAAGTTCAACATATATTTCAAAACAAAAATTTTGTTTATTTATTTATTTGTTTCTTTTATATATGGCCAGTCACCCAAAAGAAGTCCCCTAGGAAGTCTCGCAGGCACGATTTCAATCAGGAAGGATTTAGGTAGAGAGAGATGGAAGAAGGCAGTAATATGTGTTTACTTTTGATCTGAAACTGAAAAGAGGAAAAATTTAAAAAAAAATATAAAATAAAAAACATTCCGAAACATAACTATAAATAATGCATAAGCCACCTACAAGTAAAATACAAACTGATGTTTCGTAACTGTTGTTTATTTAAAAGTGGTAAAGAGTATCCGAGCTTCCTTTCAAAGTGAGTTGGCAGTGGTTATGCAGTCACTACTCCTGTGTAGTTAAACCTAAAAAAGAAAAGAAGCTGACACCATTTTTGTAGCTGCCTGGAAAGCAAATGTTTCTCCGCACTCGCTGCATGTACAACTATCTTTTTGTTCTCTTTTTCCCAAGTTTAGTGAAGAGTAACGCCAACGTCCTAAAAAAGCCAGCTTTACACATTTTTGGAAGATGGAAGAAAAGCTAGTAGAATAATATTTGAAGAGATTATTAATCATTACACATTTAATTAAAAAGAAAAAAATTTTTTTGAATAATATTACGAAATGGCAAACACGAGCCATTCTGTCAAGGCATCTTTGAGTTAATAGGCTCCGCGGCTCATGGTGTAGTAGGTGCAAATTTGAATCTAAAAGAACAAAAATACATGTAATCTCAATATCTGCTAAGCAATGCCTAAATTTCTGATTTCTTGATTTGATTTCTTCTTGGTTCGCGAGCTTTTGAATGGTGAACTCCAATTTCCGATCAAAACAAGCGATAACACTACAACGGTGGCCAAGGCCCACCATTAGATATTCTACACCAATCCTTTTAATACCGTTACCATATACAACCACCTTTATTTATATATTTATTTGTTTATTCCACATATACATGAAACTCGACTAAAATAAATGACAGTCGAGTCCAATTTACTCTTAAAGTAAATTTTAAACTAATTAATATTAAAACTTAGTACAAGTACAATAAAACAAATAAGAAGAAAAAAAAAAAAGACAAAAGCATGTACACAACTAGCATAGAGCCACACCCACAACCGGTACAGGACCAAATTGCAAATGAACTCCTAAGGCATCGCAAACATGCATAAGTTTGGCAACCGATTTATGTTTAATATATTGTATGGGATGCAAAAACGGTCCTATCCAAACCAATATGAGTAACGTTCAAACTTGCAGGTTGAACGCAAGACGGATAGACAGATAGACAGCTTTAAACCGCTTTAAAATGTAGCTCTGGTTTGATTACTCCAATCTCTCAAACACTTGCTACAACAAGCGAAGTAGGATATAACAAGTAAGAAGAGCTTGTTTGTACTTTTTGTGACATCCTTATTTTGGATAAGAATAATCGAAATAAATGCAATTTCCTTACTCTATAAGGTAGGATGGACATAACCGATTTTGCCCAGTTTTGCAGTGGTGCTCTACGATCACTCTGTGATGATCAAATACATTTACTTGGAAATTCTATATTTTATGTCGGTTATGACCAATGAATAAAAAAAACTAAAAGTCAAGATTTGCTTACTTTATATCATAGCGTAGGCGTGCCCATTAACAGATCTGACTCTATTTTCAGTACCAACATGACTGCAATAACTTAACTTTTTTGATGGAAAGAATGTTTGTCATGTGTATCTTTATGGACGGACATATGGACAAACAGACATGCATTGATCGATCTAGAATTTAATTCTTGATCAAGAACGTGCATGTTTTACAGGATCTTTGAAGTCTCTCCTACCTGTTGCAAACACTTTGACAAAACCAAAATACAACCAACCTCCGAAGTGGGATATAAAACGGCGCCACCCTTCACTACCTTCTATTTTATAGTGTATGAGAAAAGACATATATATATTCCATTCATATCACAAATCTGAAGTGAAGCATACAAAATACGATTCAAAATTAAAAAAAAAAGCTGATTAACTTTTTGAACTTTTTTTCCTGTTTTCAGACAATGTTGGGACGATCATATTTGCGCACAGGTTGGTGAGTAACAACCGTAAAGTCATTTAAGTGCGCATATATCAATGGCTTAATACATGGCAGACATAAAGTCTCTTACTTAGCACTACTTAAAATGTGTGTGCATGACATATGCCCGCCCTCTCCCGACTTTATTCAATTATTTGTGAATATTTCGATGAAAATAAGCATTTCTTTTATATGCTATCATTTTTAATTTGGCGTTGTGTGAGAGTGGACTTCGCTATTCGAACTTTCCAGCTCTGTCGTTTATAAAATTATGTTGAAATTTTAGACACATTTCTGGTTCCGATGTCGGTTTGGCATACAATGTTTGGTACGGTTAAAATGGTGGTCATTGATATGGGTATCAAATCAAAAGGGCATGGAGAGTAGAATCTTATAGTCTAAGTCAATTGAAACGGATGTCACGATGAGACTGATCACCGTCTTTTTAAAGTAACACCGAGAAAAAATTATTGTAGCTTTATGTATGTAGCTTTAGTTCGTCAAAACGTTGAAAAGTTTGCTTTCGTTTATAATGTTATAACCTGTTAAATTGTAATACGAGCTAAAATCTGTAGCTTTACACAGCGTCGATGCTACAGACCTTGATTATAAGGCCAAACCAGGAAATGTCTTGTAAAAAGAAAATTTATACTTGATCGGAGCTCAATCGCTTTATGAAACCATTTTTGTGTTTATATTATATTGATATGCTTATCATAGGTAAAATCTATTATTTATAGAAGTACTTGCACTAATTATGTTCTAATGTTTAAATTAATTTTGCTTGTGCAGATTTTCAATCGGATAGTGCAGCATAATCATAGCAAGTTGTGTTAAGGTAATTACCGCTTACACTGTAAGGTCTGATCTCAAATACTCACTTAAGTGGGCAACACTACAACTATGGAACCTACTCGAGTTTCTGGCAATTCGGATACCAGCCGTCATAGTTTTTTTTAGGACTTGCATTGACAGTGAAGTACTCATAACGCATGTAATAAGCGTTGTCCTTTTAGACACCGCTAATGCTTTTTATAACATTTAAGCTTGCGACGCCATAACTTGATAACATACCTGAATGAGGACGTAAGCACCTTCAATGAAGAACGCATTCAATGAGTTCAGAGTAATCATACAGTACCCTTGAATTCTTTCTCCTTTAAAATTTCTGCTGTCTTAACTAAGGAAAAAAATAATCGGCTGTGACTCTAAGCTCGAAGCGTTGTGTTAAACCTACATTTTCTTCTTGTAGCGTTTTTAGTCCACAGGTTCCTAGCTAACAAAAACTTGAAAACTGCGATGGGCGCCATAAAAATAAAGAACATGTTGAGATCAAGCACTAAGATCTACATCAACCAAATAATCGGGTGTTAGCGGACACAGACTTCGCCGAACCGATAACGCGCTCGTGAAAAGTAAATTAAAGGAATAAGAAAGAAAACTACACATGACTACCCTCGAAACTTTTACACCATCATCACGCTTAGCCTAAGAATCGATAAGAAGCAAAAAAGGAAAATAGTAAATTTTCATATTTCATATAATAATAATAATGGGTGTGAGCGGTTGATTTTTTTTTTTTTTTTTGTACAATCTATGTATGTATATATGTATATTAATTTATATTTAAAGAACACAAAACACAGAAACCAGAGATGATCTTAGTTTATGTTCCAATGTAAGTGTGTCCCTTCGTCCGATTTGGCCCATTTGCAAAGTCAAGAGCTTTCAAAGTTTTGGCCCAATTTGAGAAAGACATATTAAGGTTTGCGACCGCAAGGACAGACTGGCGAAGAGATGGTGATGTATAATTGAAATGATTCGATCGATTATTGGCGCATCAGGTGCTAAAGAAGAAGTGATCATATTCCGTAGAATAATAAACAGAGATGTAAACAAGAAATAGTTCAACGGCAGAACGGAATAAATATTGCACAGAAACTCTTTTTCAATTGTAGTAAAGCATGTTCTTAGCAAAGAATATTTTCACGCGCGCAAGAATAATTATTACCCATTGGATAAGTAATCAGAGAAGTAAAAGGTGGAAGCTAATTATTTTACAAAGGAACGTACTTAATAACCTCTTCGAACGGCCACGTGCACATATTTAATGACATAATCAAAATTAAACGAAAGTTAATTACTTAAACCATTTTCGTAGTAAAATACTTGCAATTTTCTTCTCTTTACGTGATTGCCACACGCCACACTTTGCTACGTGGTCGGTACTTGCACCGTTTAAAATGCATATACTTTGCTATATTTCTAAAGGTTAAACGAATACTTGTATACATACATTAAATTGCGTATTAGTATACGAACAATTACACGAACATTATCATATCTCTAATTATCACATCTTTAATTATCGATTGTTGGTATAAAAAATGTGTTTATTATTAATCCATAGCCATAATCATTACATCCAATAAAAAGTTGAGTCTCGTGTGCACTGAGTAGAATTCCAACATCGTCGAGTACGCGGGTACAAAACCCGCTCATCTCCTGCATTAAACATTTTTAAATTAAACAAAACAAATAGCATGAGTTACGTAAAGTGCTGTTGTATTTAACAAATTATAAGGCAACAGGTTACAGTTTCACTTAGCCTTGCAAATTTGAAATGATAACTTCTTACTTCCTTTAGAAAATTAAAAAGAAATTGCTTACGTGGATATGGCTAACGCATAGTCCAGTGGTTAGGATGTGCGGCAGAGGCAGCTGGACAAAAGACCCAGGTTCGATTCCAGGTGCTGGTGGGCCGTAAGAAATTGTGGAGACAATATACAAATGCTTATCAAATAAGTAGGAAAATTATATTCGGACGAAACCGAACCTTTAACGCCCATCACCGTTATTCCAAAAAAGGCAAAAATAGGAAAAGAACTAAATTTTCATGCTCCGTGATAGGCAGTGGGTGCAGCTGCTTTTTTCTATTTTCAAAATAAAAGTTTTTGTCCTATAGGCATGTGGGTGTTGTAGGCGCG
>CCAG010020712.1:0-11142 GCA_001077435.1 Glossina morsitans morsitans
GGCTCTAATTTAGAAAATTACATTAGATATTGAGCCTAGCAGTTTTAATAAAGTAATATATTGAATTAATATTCTGTTCTGAAGCTGATTTTAGAAAGTCCAAACGGTTAATCGTTTTAAATGCAATACTTCTAGCCAAGGAAAAATTAAGGCAGTCGCAGAGAATGTGCTTTATAGTAAGAATTTGTCCACAACTGCAGATTGGGGACGGAGACTTCTTCAAAATCCATTGGTGGGTTGCAATTGTATGCCCAAGGCGAATTCTCGAAAATGTTTGGATCTTGATTTTCTCGACATTTGTTGGATATAAAGGTGGAATTAATTGAGGGTTAATAGAAGAATAGTGTTGATGTAGATTTCCTTCTGTAATTTTCTCTTTAACTTTTCCTCCAATGTATCTTTGAAGATTCAACTTTTCCATGACATCATCCATAATTAGAGGTGCAGAAGCAGCATACTTAGCCGCTCGATCAGCCTGTTCGTTTCCAATAAACCGATATGATTAGGAACCCATAACATGTTAATTTTTCCGCCAGGTGTTGTAATTATATTCCTTAATTTGTTGATGGTGCTCCATCTCGAAGTCGAAGGATTCCGAATAGCTTGTAATACAGAAAAACTGTCAGTAACAATGACGGTTTTCAGTTTGTTTTTATGGGCAAGGTTCGCAGCATGAAGGATAGCTCTGGCTTCGGCTATGAAGGTTGAAGTACTTTCGTGAAATATATGATTGAGAAGAACCTGTCCTGAAGCATCTACCACGGCACAAGCAGGAGGCAGACCGGAAGATTTTGAGCCGTCTGTGTATAAAATAATAATTTTAGTTTATTTTCAAAATTTCTTTTCGTTTTTAAACTTTTTTTCATTTTTTTTAAATGCTCGTTTTTTCTCTTTTTTAAATTTTCGTCTTTTTTTTCCACTAATACCGAGAAGACACGACATAATTTTTCAGCTGCCCAATGTCGCGTTGTTCCAAATGTTGATGTCAAAGAAACCATTCTCCATTTTAATGCAATAATAACTTAGAGAAACGTATAAAATGAGAACCAAATTGACGTGTATTTGTTTTGTATAAACAAACTACATATGGTAAACAATAACAAGTAAAATTTGAATTTGTTTACATTTTTAGTTTTTGTTTTGCAGAAAATATTAATTATTATATATTCTTTTTTACAGAGATTCCATAAAAACGAATGTTGACAGTCCTATTATAATATTTTGTTAGTGATTAAATCATAGAAGTGATGTCTTCTTCATTAGTATATTAAATTTTGTTTCCCATTCCTGTATGCCAATTTTTTTTTCTTTTATTTTCATATATGAATAAGTAAAAAGAAAGTCCAGTATATAAAAAGTTTTACTTCCAGTACTTATTTAATTTTCGTGTACATTTTTGTGCGACTTACAAGTTTAAAATTTATTTATATTTTTAATATAAAAGCCATCAAATCTACCTAAGTGGTCGAGTAGGTAAAGAGTCTCGACTAACAACTCAATGGTCGTGCGTTCAAACCTCAAGTGCGGTACATTTTTCAAAAAAGTTGATAGTTGTAGATGCTAGTGCTTTTTTTCTGGCTAAATTAATAAAATAAAAAAAATAATAAAAGTAATCAAATTTCTATATTGATTACTAGTAAAGAAAATTGATAAAATGTATGTAGATAGGTGTATTAGATATATTTTTGTGTATGATATGACCCACAATGTGGAAATTACCATTTATTACTCTCCAATAAAAAAATTGGATGAATATATTTCAACCTTAAAATAAATGGTCTTTATTGCTTGTTTTTCATTTCTTACCAAAAAATGCATAGCATAAATCCAAATTGCAAATTGGATTAAATAAAAAAAAAAAAATTTACACTAGTGTAAGGTAAACTTAAATTAGATAACTATTTTCTAAATTTAAATTTTTTTGGTAAGTTGAGGACGTTTGGAGAGAGGTTATTTATTTATAGGACTATATCTCCAGTAACAGAAATAGAAATCGTCGGGGAGTAACATAGTACGTGTAGATTATTTGTAAATATGGAGATATGGTGAGAGTAAGTTCAAGGTTAGTACCGTCAGTCCGGGAGAGAGAGCCGGAAAAGAAGGAGCAAGATTAGTTTGAGAACAGAGAAGCATTGAAAGATAGATGTAAGATATATTAGAAAGAAAAATCGGCAGTTTTGATGAAAGCTGTTAGTTCTTTGAGATGAGCATGATTGTGAGCACAAAAGTTATCATACAGGTTGTTGTACCTACCGAAAAAACTGAAAGTCAGTGGATGCTCAGCCAATTCACTTGTTCGTGATATGTCGCACTGGTCATTGTCGATTGCTCGGATCATTTTAAGATAAGGTTTATCATAGGAGTGGTTAGCCATTGTCGCCAGGGAAATTTGATCACCAAAGGTGAGAAGAGAGAGTCCCGTAGAGATTTAAAGGACAATGGTTGGAAATACTTTGTAGAAAAGAGAATCCGTTTGTCTATGCATTCCTCATTAAGTTCACTGGTGATGGTATTTCGGATAATGGAATGCGCCCTTTGGTGGAATTGAGCGGGGCCAGGATGTTGAGATCCGCACGATAGTTGTTGCCACCAGAATTCCAGACAGGAAAGGAGTTTAATTTTTTGAAAATCTGCCTGAATTTGCAATAACAAAAAGTGCAGCTTCAAGGGATCTCATTGTATTCAGCTGCGCCTTTGCCGAGCAAGGAGGACCTCACTGCCTTTAACGTGATTAGCTCTTTCGCCGTAAGTAGCCCCGCTCTTTCCGACGCTGGAAGTAACTCGCAAAAAGTGGATCGGGGTCGAGATGGTGAGACCAGAACATCCGCTCAAGCGTCTATTTTCAAAGGAATCCTTTTTTTTTGTCTAGATAGGCTAAAAGGTTACAGGTGGCAGAGTGTGCAAATTCAATTTTCGATCGGACAAGGACCCTGTATATCAAGAGGGCTTTTCTTGAGGGCAAGTCAGCACGTTTTTTAGTAAGTAGTTTGATGACATTAGAATTGGATTGACAATTTTTGAAGGCATCTTCATAATGATTGCAAAAGGTTAGCGTCAATGAAACTTCCAAGAAAGCGAAGGAGATTACTTTGGTTTACTTTGATCTCTTTGAGAAATAGATTGCACAGGTCTTGCTTGCATTAAAATACAGGTCCAGTTTTGCACATTTCAAGTAGAGATTTTTGACGGCATCGTCAAAGGATACTTCCTGGAAACCAGTAGAAAGACATCAGTATATTGGAAGATATGGGTTTTGCAGTTTTGCAGCTAATGCAAATAGGCTATATACAGATTGAAGAGTAATGGGTTTAATCAACCGTCTTGAGGCAAACCACTTTGCGCGACAACCGATTGACAGTTCAAGATCAGAACGCGCTTCGATAAGAAATTGAGGAACCAAAAGCATATGTAAAGAGGGATGTTAAACCGTATTAACGTCTTTACTTTTGAGGTTGACACAGTCATAAGTTTTGCTAATATCAAGAGACAACACAACAACCTTGCTGTGTGCTCTTCTTTCACTGTTAATTGCCATGGAGAGTTCATTAATGGACGCGTTGGTCGACTTTTGTTTTTGATATGCAAAAGAACGAGGTGGCATTAAGGAAGGCAACGAATCTTTCTTCAACCATGAAATTCGTGAATTTAAGTCGCACTGAATTGAGGGCAATCAGGCTTAAGCTATTGATAACATAGTGGCTTTTGCCACGTGTGTTTGTTGTCCATAATAAGATAATGGACTGAAGCAAGGCTAGTCGACTTTGATCTGAAAGGGCTCTAACCATGTCGAATTTGATGCCGTCGCACCCAGCAGTAGAGGGTTTCTTTTTCGAGTGCAAAACGCTTAAGAAATCTTTGTAAGAGAAAGGGGCCACATTATCCGGGTAATGAGAGAGAGCAGGATAAACGAACGAGTTGCTAACAGCTATATAATTTCTTAAGAGGTTTAGATAATTTTTATTGTCTGCATTCGTTCAGCTGGTAAAATATGTCGGTCCGCGTCTTGTTATGCGATGACCATTAAACAAGTTCCAAAAATGCCGAGACTTGCCTCCAACGCAGAGTTCTTCTATAGTTCGGGCACGGTACCTTCTTGTTCTCTTTCTTGCTGCAGCTTTCCACACTTTCTGTAGCTCGACATACTCTTTCAAATTGGCAGGGGAGGCAGACAGCTCTGATAGGCTCTGACAGCTTTAAGTCTGCGATACAGTACAGTGAGGGGAAAATCGTAGCAAAATTTTGACGAGAAAGAACAAATGCCATAGAAATTCGTGATTGCTGCTTTAAGTTTGGCTTGGAAAGTAATTTGGATATCATTAAATTAACCAAATTTAACAATTTGCGTTGGAGGAAGAATGTCATATTGGGGTGGAGGACAACATCAAGGTGGAGCTCGAGACGAATGGAAAAAATCAAAAGACTGGCCGTAAATATTCATTTCCTCAAGGAGCGAATCTGTCGGCTTTGTCTCAGGAGCAGATTTAAAGATATTGAGGATATTGGGTAGAAGCTTTGCCAGTTGTGTGGTCTTATGAGTGTTGGCAAACTGTTTAGCCTGAGGAAGCAGGGTAGTCGTTTGCGTACCGTGGGGACTGAAGGCTGGGGGACGTTAGATTTAACCTTGGTTATTTTGTTATAATTCCGAGTCGCAAGCATCTTGTTGATCTTTTGATGAATCTCTCTAACGTTCTCAGTCGAGGAAGCCGAGGGCCGAGCAGCGAAGTTGCATTCGTATTTATTTGAATCAAAGGATTCATAGTAGTTCTAAGAGGATGTTTCTCGGAACCTTTTGAAAGAAATATTTTGAATTGACATTATCTTATTGACTTGTTCTTCTTTCTTCCTTGTCGGGCACGTTTTGTTAAGAGTATTGTGGGAGGAAGAGCCACACCAAAGCGGCCAAAGCGGCCACAATTGAAGCATTGTCTCAACCTCAGTATAAAAATGCTTATTTACAGAATGCAGTAGTTGAAGCAGAAGGTTTTTGAATTGATTTGCCTTTGAAGGCGATTTTGACACTCGTGGTTGCTACATAACTCGTATTATTTTCAGCAGATTTGCGATGTAGCCTCGTTACCGACCGGATCGGAATCGATGAAGAAGCATTTTTCTTAATGAAATCAGGATTATAGTCGATGGAGGTATTGCACACAATGCCAAATCTTTCAGTGAAGCATTTAGGAACGCGGTTGTCGAATCTGAGGGAGAGGGAGAGTTTAGATCAGTCATCTCCGGTCTATTATCACTGGCAGCGGCGGGAACGGTACTGCTTGACACATTGACCTCCGTAGTGATGTTTGACTTGAACTTTTTCAGTGGCATATCAGGGAAGCTAATTTATGGGTTTCCTTTTTTTCAAAATGATTGAATTCATCTAGCTTAGACGTGAAATTTTTTTACTTGAGAACAATTGGGAAAGACCGTTGTGTGTTGTGCTCACTTTAACTCAAAGAAAAGGAAACCAATTTACCTGACTCTTGAGAAGGAAACCTTAATATATAACAAGATGGAAAAGTAGCAAAAGATTGAATATTTGCCGCACAGAGGATGCTTTTTTTGTCTAAAAAACACTGTCAGCTGTGGAAGAAAAAAGCGTCTCAGCCGCTACTTGATCCAGTTAAGAGTCTAAAATCGGGTCGGTAATAAAATCCACTCCGTTATAATTTCGATTGAACGAAGAAGATGATGCGTCAGGAAGAACGAATGAAAAGTTGAGTCAGGAGGAAAGCTCCGTTTCACACAAGTAAGATTGGAAGTTGGCAGTAGACCGCCCTTGTGCTTATTTGCGCCACGAAGTACATAGTTGGTTGAATTAAATTAAAGTTTTCTGGTATTTTTATTTTATAAGAAACACAATATTTTAGAGCAACGAGGACACAACCATGTTTCCATACCAGCCAGGTTATCGCTTCGTTATTTTTACATTAACTTTCTTATTGTTATTATTTTTAAAAATTGTTATTTATGTTTACGATGATTTCTTTATTTTTGGTTCTAAAACCAAACGTTTATCTTTACAGTTTTCTGTAAAATAATAGGCTAGCGCACCTTCCCATTGTGTGTATCACTTGGGACTTTGTTACCTGAAAACGAAAAAGGTGCCTCATTGTTCAACCGCACTCTTTCATATTTTCGCCCATGCAACTTTCATTATTGTCAACCTAGTGCCCGCAAATAGGGTAGTTGCAATCTTACATATCTCTGTCTTCCAATAATTCGTTCATGTGTTTCTGCTGCTGTAAATTAATCTTCCCAATGTCTCCTTCGCGCTCGATTTTTATTCTAAGATAGTAGTTAATGGGACCGCAATCAACAATTTCGATATACTCGTTTAACTCTCGTATTAAGAACTGCATTGTGCGCTTACTATAACTAGCAATCAATAGGTCGTCGTCATATACAGGTATAATATTGCTAACTTTGTTTTCAACTTTAACATATACCCATTTTGTTTAAAATTTTATTTACCTTTCACTACCATTCTTTTCCGGTCTGCTTCACCCATCCAATGGTCCTTGCAATTAACAAAATCTTGTGGAACTATTTGCATCTAAATTTTAGGTTGATCGACGTACACTTTTTCCTTAACATTTCCATGTAAATAAGCGTATTGACAAAGTTAAAAGCATCCTTATGGTGTTTATGGAAATAAACATAGGGCTTTTGAAAATATCCTACAAGCTCCGCTTTAAATTTGTCAATCGGCCCATCTACCCTAGGATTCTTTCTACAAATCCATTTACAGCCAGTGATATGCTTATTTTTCGGATAGTCCAGCAATCTCGAAGTGCGATTTTTCGTTAGACTGTCAAACTACGTCCGCAGTGCATCCTCCCATTTCTTCGAATCTTTGCTTTTCAACGCTTCTTTAATTGTTCTCGGATCGAGATACAATTCAGTTAATTTATTTATCGTTTCAGGTACAGACTTTATGCTCGTTGAATTTCCGTCATTTTTTACTAGATATTCTTGATTTCCCGGGTTTACCGGTTTTTATCAATTTTGGTCTTCCCTTTCTTTCTTGTTGTTTCTGTGGTATTTCTTTTTGTGATATATTATCTTCACTTTCATCTTTACCTTCAGCGGTCCTGAAATTATCTTCTCCACTTTGTATATTTTCGTTTGCAAGCTGTGCTCCCTTTTATGACGAGCCAATTATCTGTCTTTAGAATTTCCGCTCTTTTACTATCTGCGAAAGAGTTTTCAAAAAATTTCACATGAAAAGATGTAATTATAGACTTAGTGCAGTTTTCGTATAAACGATATCCTTTTCAATTAAATGCATACTCATCAAATTGCATTGTACAACCTTTTGGTTCAAATTTGGAACGATTTTGTTTCTTATTTATCATTACAACCTTATATCCTTACGCGGCGGTGTGAACACCTTTGGCGCATAGAAATTTAGACGTTTTGGAATCTTGTACCTGTATCATTTCGATCAATGCTCTCCTACAATGTTAAACTATATTATTCTGCTGTGGATTGTTGTTTGATGAATTATACCAGATTCTCGGAAAAAATTTTGAACATCTTTGCTCTGTCGCTTTAAAATTCTTCAATCTGTAACTTCAACTGTTTGTTTTTCTGGTTTATATATAGTCTTTTGTGCTACTATTTTTTGTACCTTCTGTTTTGATACTTTTTTTGCAATGCTTCACTTGGGCCCACAATCAATGTAACCTAAATGAATATTTATTAAAAACTAACAAACAAAAAAATATTCTTCATTTCATTCGATGTAAGTGACACTTTATAACAAAACTACTGAGTTAGCTTATACTAACATACATTCAAAGTATTATTACAAGATTTCTAACACTAACACAAAAAAGGCACATCAGAAAAATTTTTAACTGTCATTTGCTTAACACTATTTCTACTACGATTTTGTGTATGTCTATTTCGACCAAAAGGCATCTTTTGAAAACCTTTGCGTTTGAATGCAAATGATTGGCTATCCGAATTTCGAATTACCAGTTAAATATAAATAATTTGAGCAATATACCGGGAATAATAATTAAAAAATATTATCTTCCCACCTTCTTTATTTTTATTAGAAAACATTGTAACAGCATTCTCGTTTGGTCACCATTACGAAATGGGATTTTGAATTGGTGTAAAACAATACAACTCGCCAGTACAGACAGTAGATTCGGTAGACCAGATTATAATAAATGCATAGAAGTCCAATAAATATTATAAGTTCTCAATTAATAAAGCAAGTGTAACATTAATAAATACAAAATTTAAGCAAAAATAAAGCAAAACTAAATTCAGGTATCGTTACATTTTCGTAATAAAGCAATAGCAATAAAAGCGTAAAATAGAGCGCACGTAGAATGTAGCGATTCTTTACGGAAGGTTGATGTCAAAGTTGCATTACAACTTGCGATAGCCATAATTTGACTTCCACAGTTGGCGACATTGTTATCGTCAGCGAAATGCAGTATTGTACCATTATGCTCGACAGGGAACATAATTAATTTCTTACAGTCTACCTTAGGCTTAGGTCACGTGGTAGGTTAGGTAATTTGTTTGTTTTCAGATATGTTATATATGGTAGCTAAAGAGCGCTGTGAAAAATATTTGACTTCCATGACCAAGCGAGGTTTTACAGAACTTCCGTGGGAAACTTTCACACAACACAAGAATTACAGCGCAGAAGCGCCATGACTACAAAACCCAAAAAATGAAATTTTCGAAACATAGCGGTGCCATATACTTCTACTTCATATATGAAATGTACGCAACAGACTATTCTGAAAATAAACATAATTTAGGTTTTAGGAAATTAATTTTTGATAAGATTATGGAGAAAACAAACGACTGGTTTGCTACGGGTGATGACTGCAGCGGCATAGACATCATTTACTAAGAGTTTTATTGTACAAACATTCGAAATTCTTGGCTCGACAGCATGCCGGTTCAGGGTAGGCTAATTGGAAAAGTAAAAAAACAATTAAAATTGCTTAGGCTAGGATTAAGGACTAGTCTTTAATTTTGAAATATGTCATAATTTTGTAATATAAACAATATGATATTAATATGATATGATTAAACACAGTGTAGAATAACTCATATGTGATAAGGAAAATTCAATAAAATATGACAAATATATATATGTACGCAAATAAAATTAATAAATATATAAATAAAATAAGTAAATTAGATATAGGTAATTATAATACATACAATATAATTTTATTTAATAATAAAAAATTTCCTCAGATTTCTTGATGTGAACGTTCTCATTGAAATTTGTTAAAGCATTTGGCAAACATAGAATTTGGAGTCCTCCAATTCTTCAAAATTAACAATGAAAACTAATCATATTTGCTATGTAAATACCTGCTGTTTGGCCTTTATTTATACATGCGCATTGAAATGCATACAATGTCCCATATTTATTATGGTCATTCTTATTATTATTAATTTAACTAGAGGATATATTCAAAGACTAAAGTCTTAAGGCACTAGCATCTAAGGCTATCGGCTTTAGTGAAAACTCTGCCGTACTTGAGATTTGAAGCCATGACAATTAAGTTGTTAGCCGAGACTCTTTGCGTATTTGGTCGCTCAGGCGTATCTACACAGAATTGTATTTGCTTCTGCTTTACAATGGTTTAAAAGAATGCAACGTCATATCAAGAAACTTTTAACAGAATCTGTGCTCATACAAACAATGAGAACGAAAGAGCGAGCGAGCACAGGGCTGCTAACTAACCGCGTTACTACTATTATTTTTACCAAATACATAAAAAGTCACCAAGAATCCCCTAACCTTAATTATGAAAAAAGTGTTGGAACATCTATGTATTTCGTTGTCCCTTTTCGAAAACGCTTTGAAAGTGAGTAAGATAAATCCAAAAAGCTGAAACGCACACTGTTGCCGAAATTTTGCACAACGTCCTTAGAAACATGTACAACATATGCTGATATATGCTATGCTAGAGTATATGCTATGGCCGAAACATTGGTGTGTGCTTGTGCGTTCGTTTGCTTAAGGAGTTGTAGTGCAAACTTTTCTTTCCAAGTGGAGTTAACATATTTTCTTAAATTATCAATATTTCTCTACTTACACATCTATTTTCCCGATCTACAATAGTTGTCCCTAGTTTCTACTATGTTTAATTTGCTATATATTAGGCAATTGTGTGCAACTTTCCACACCAGCCTTGATGTATTCAGTCAGGATTTATTTTAAATGGCTGCTTCACATGTGTCATTAATAATTGTTATTACTATATTAACTCAATATTAAAATTAACTTAACAATCACTTCTAATCTTTATTTGGTAAACTTTTGCCATAACATCGGCAGTAGCTTTATCGTCTGGCGTGTCTACGTTTCGGCCTAATAAATGATTTTTTGCCGACTTGGTGGAGTGACAATAATCGTATATGCAGTACATCTTTCTTTCATTATGTTTGCTATATGAATGATTCGCCGACATATCTATTAACCGGTACGTGACCGGATTATTGCTACATTGGTGGCTTACTATTACCGTGAGACTCAGTCCTAAATCGTGCGTCAAATTTACTATATCTAACAAAACAGTTTTCATTCTCTTTTTGTCACCTCGTTAGGCACAAAATACTGCAATACATATTACCAGCAAATGCCTCGGATTATTACGAAAAGGCATTTTCTTCCAACTTCAACCATTCTATTCCCGCATATTGAGCAGAAGTATATGAATTAAGTAGAACAGGAATGCATATGAACTATATTTATATACCAGTTTCAGGTACGAAGCACAATAGCACTATGGTGGTGTAGTTGGTGAAGGCGTCGTCTCGGAAGTGGCCATTTTTTTGTAAGGTGTTGGATTCGATTTCGCACGGATTCGTACTCGAGCTTTTTTTGCGTGGATGACATTTTGGTCAAATTCGAATATTGATGGAAATATAGAAATCAGGTGTAGTTTATATAAATATTCTATTTTAAAATAACAATAATAGGAAAAATATCTATATTAGAAATTAAAAGGAGTAATTATATTAAAAATTTTTGGATCCGCCTGAGCGGCCGAGTAGGCAAGAGTCTCGACTAGCAATTCAATGGTCGTGGGTTCAAATCTCAAGTGCGGTAGAGTTTTTAATAATAATGATAATAATAATAATAATAATAATAAT
>CCAG010020713.1:0-140897 GCA_001077435.1 Glossina morsitans morsitans
TTTATAATCTCCTACGCTTCTAGATTTGCAAACTGTATTGCCATTGAAACTTGTAGCTGCATCATTCACACATGCCTTACTGAGCTTTTGAGCATAAGTTGTTCTGTTCCGCCTAATTGTTTCAGACTATGCTTTTAATAGATTATTCTCTTCCATGTCTGATATATTCGCGTTAATATGTGGAGACTTTAAATCTCATAATGTGTATTGGGGTAGTCGTTTTTCCAATTCGAGGGAATCCTCTTGAAAGCATAAATTTAGTTTTATTAAACAATGGTGAATCTACCCATTTAGGCTCCACGTCCTTCTTTATAAATCTTTTGATCTGTAGCCCTAGTTCCGTGAGTACCTAGAACACTCCGATACTAGAGGTAACTCTCGTTGTCTAATTGAAATTGGTCTTCATTTGCACCCCATCCTCCATAGGATCTCACATACCCGACTTCCAAAATACTTCAAATTCTGTTCGCGTAACAATATTGTCCGTAATATATCAAACACCGTCCAACTTAACGGCTCGTCGGGTTGTTTCTTTGATAATTTTTCGACGTCTTTCACCAATGCTCTGAGTCGAAAGCTTTATAAAATATCTTGCCCTCCTAATCCCTAGTGAGATGCCACGTGCAATCGAGTTGCTGCCAGACGCAGACCCGCCGTATAAAAATGTAAAAGATCTCCTTGTAGCATAAATGCCAGAGTTCTAGCCGATATTAGAAAGGAACACATATATACTCTTGGACTGGAAAAACGTAAGGGTTGGAAAAAATGTTGTAAAAATGTCCATCGTGAAATGTGAGTTTCAGGTCTTTGACATACTATGAGAATTTTTAGAGAAATTACATCCTCTCATTGTTCTGTACCTGCACAAGTCTTTAATGAAATTTGTGACAAACTCGTTGGACCTTTTGGTACAGTATAACATGATGAGTAACATGACAATTTCTTCTTAAATGACATTTCCCTCTTTGAACTCAATAAGCCAACTGGTCTTTCTAAAGAAAAAAGAATAACCTGTCTATTAATCTTAGCTCCTACAGATGTATTACTTTAGTTTCCACCTTTAGCTAAATCTTCGAGAACATATTAAACTCACGCCTAGAGCAATATCTCGAATCTGAGCGCATTCTCAGTAATTTGTGGTTTGTTTGAGGCGTTGCAGATCCGCGCAAGCCAACATTGTTACTTTATGGTCTGCTATTAACTCGGCCTTGGTTAAGGTTTACATTCTCACTGTGTGGTTTCTGAACAGAAGCTCAGCTTTTGGAATATATATATATCACCCAAAAGAAAGTTTCAGAGACCCTATAAAGGATATATACTCTTGATCAGCGGGAAATTCTGAGTTGATTTAGCTATGTTTGTGCGTATGCGTGTCTGTGTGGTGTGTTGTTGACACTCTCTTAGTTGCAAAAATAAAGATATCAACTTGAAACACTGAAATTTTCTGCACGCAGGACGGTATTGAAAACGGGCCAAATTGATTAGAGCAGAAGCGCACAGTGGAGCGTAAACTGAAAGCAACTCAGTTTTTTCTAACAAAAATTTTTGGATTTTTGCTCGTTATTCGGAAATTATTAAAATTAGAAGACTGAAACTTTCCACATTTGCTTTACGAGACACTTTACTCTCTAGGTCCGAAAATGGAACCAATCGGCAGTGTTCGATATTTAAATTTAATTTTTTTAACTTGTTTGAAGTTTAATGTTTATTTTTCATAAGACAAACAAGACAAAATATTTAAAACTAATTTGTACACTCCTCAAATGAAGATATATTATCTGCCTAAAAATGTTTTAATTTTAAAATGAATATGGTAGACACCGCGACTAATTTTTTCTTAATAATACCAGCGATGTGGGTATCAAATAAAAGAAATTAAAGAGTAGAATGCGAAAAACATAGTGGTGGGTATGAGAGATTCGGGCTCTGCCATATAACTTTCTTACTTGCTTCGTTTTGTTCAGTAAAATGAATTAGGCCATTTGGCGATAAGCCCAATTTATTCAGTAGAGTAATGAATTCTTATTATATGTTGATTCTGTGCACTTTGTCAATGATAGCGACCGTAGTTGATGATATATGGAGAGGTTGATTATATACAATTCATTGCAAGGTTTGGCGAATTAAGAGCATTACTTGGACAATTAGGGTAAAAAGCAAAAAATGAATTACTTTTCGCAAATATACAATTGTTGTTTTGGCTCAGCTGTTTGGAAGTAAAGTATTTTATTTTCAATTTACAGCGGTTGTCTTTTATAAATGCAGCTCTAAACAACCAACAAAACTCAGAACAACCGATTGTAATGAAAAGCGTGAGCAATTTTACTTGCGTTGATTTTGACAATATTGGGAGAGCTTTTCTCTTACCTGTTGTGCATACATATAGCTAAAAAGCACGAAATTCGAAAATGAAACCTAGTTAACACCATACATAATCAGTGCCCTAATTTGTGATGAAATAAATAATTTGATAACATTGGCAATACTATTCTTGTTGTTGGTTGTACTTCCAATATCGTTTTCACATAACAAGGAACAAGACGGGGCATAGAACAAATCAAACTTAATAACCAATTACCCCACCCAAAAATCGGTTAACGAGGTTTTTATTGATTGATTTTATTTAAAATGCTTATCGGCCAACATTTATTTAATTGAACGGCAACACAATGGCAATGAGACCACAAGGTAGCAGTGCTACTGAGTCTGATTATGAGACTCTAATGCAGCGTTTACATATAGGTGGTAATGTCGGATCCCACAATTCCAGTGGTCTAAGTGATCAACGCAATAAATCACAGAGACCGGCGATTACGTTGGATGAATATAAAATGTATGAACGTCAAAATATAATCGCCGCATCAAAATATGCCACACCTAAACAAATTGAACAATTACATTTACAACACCAGCAAGAACACACGTCCTCAGATTCTACGCTAAATCGTCAGTACCATCAAGGCTACATAGTAAATAGTGAAATGTATGAGAAACATCATTCGCCAGTTTATGAAAACCTTGATTTTTATAACAACGCTGGTGCCACTGCGACTCCCAGTATTGGTAGTCATTATGAAACAACAAGCAAAAAAGCTCAACCCCAATGTCCAGTGGCAGCTGCTACCCAATTGCAACGTGGTCATTATATGATAATGCAACCGCCAATGGGAGCATTTAATAATGGACGTTATGCTCACACACCAGTGCCCGATACAGTGGAATCAACCACATCTGTTCCCATATATGAGAATATGCATGTGGTACCCAATTCGGGACAACGAGCTCAACCACAAGCTTCACCAGCCACCGTTACTATATATCAGCACCAGCATATCGATGTTTTGGCATCACCACAACATATAGGTAACCGTTCGCTGATGAGAGCCAATGTGCTAGAACATAGCAATGACGCTGCTTTGGGAGGAAATATCGATCTGCTGGCATCGCCTATGCATAAGCGTAGTACATCAAATTCGTCCTTAAAATCAACTGTTAGCTCCTTAGTAGGCGGTCAATGCGAACCTAATTCACCGACGCAACGTTATCGCAATCTCTCATTGCCCAGTCACGTAGCTAACGCTCCCATATCACCAGCTAAATCTTATACTAGTAATGCCTCTAGCACTGGGGCCAGTGCTGCTAATGACTACAAATTACATCAACACACTCCCTTAAAAAACACCGTAATATATTTCTAGAACTTGTTTTAAATGACCTTCATTGAATTTGCGGTCTTTTCCATTTATTTTACTGACGCAGCATCACATTCCCGGCATTAATGTTTCGGTAAATCCAAACTTTATTGAGGAAATTAATAGTTCTGACTATGTTTGCATGACTGCCAATCTAAATAATAGTCCCTTAATGGAGTCAGTGCTACCAAAAACTTTGCCTTCCCACACCAGTAATACTTCAGACATAAAAACAGTTACCAAGACTCGCCAAATATCACCAACAGCAACGACCAGTGGCGGAGGTCAGAACAATAAACTTTTTATGCCCATAACAGCTACTACAGCTACTAGTAGCGCAAATAAAAATACCGCCACATCGCCGACACCATCGCAAAATAGCACAGGTAAGCTATAAGACCTGATGATATAAGGATGTGACGATGTATCCTAATGAAACGTTTCGTTTTCATAGGCGGTTTGGCTAAGAATTTGTTACCTTACAGTGTGACACCACCGCGTCCGGCTGGTCCGTCGGAAGCACAAAAAAAATTGAAGAACTAACCAGGCAATTGGAGGAAGAAATCGAACAAAGTGAAGAGCAGGGAGAATATTTCGGTAAGTTTTGGAATTTTCTTAAAATTAAAATTGTTTCCAAGGATTATATTTTAGGTATATGTCATACTTGTGGCGACAAGGTTAAGGGTGCTGGTCAAGCTTGTCAGGCCATGGGCAATCTATATCATACGAATTGTTTCATTTGCTGTTCATGTGGCCGTGCTTTACGTGGTAAAGCTTTTTACAATGTTCATGGTCGGGTTTATTGTGAAGAGGATTATATGGTACTTTGATAATCGAAAATAGTGATAACGCAATGAATATGTGATGGTAACTTGTTATATCCACCACCGAACTTTCAGAAATAAGGGTATCAAGATAAAAATTCGCTTGATGAATTGATCATTTGTTTCCGAATCTTTTTAAAAACCGGAAAAATTCATATAGAAAATTATTTTTCATCAATTTTCACATATCGAATTTAATAAAAGAAAGCTGCTGCGCGTTTCCAAGTCCGTTTAAGATGGTACGCCGAAAAACCTGAATTTTTATTATTCTTTCTGGCATTTGTGAGATTTATTAATATCATTTGAAAGTTCAAAAAAAAAGTGATCTTGAACAGTCTCTAAAATAATCTCCTTCGTACTTTTTGTTTTTGTATAAGGTAGTGGATATTCAAGGTTCGTTCTATGGCGACTAAACCTTTCTTACCTGTTGCTTTCTTTCTTTCTTAGTATTCAGGCTTCCAACAAACAGCTGAAAAATGTGCCATTTGTGGACATTTAATCATGGAAATGGTGAATAATGAAAAATTTAATTGGAAGTCAAGCATTCTATTTAAAAAGATCTTGCTTTATAGATACTTCAGGCTATGGGCAAATCTTATCATCCCGGTTGTTTCCGTTGCTGCATTTGTAATGAATGTTTGGATGGTGTACCTTTCACGGTAGACGTTGATCATAAAATTTATTGCGTTAACGATTATCATCGTATGTTTGCTCCAAAATGTGCCAGTTGCGGCAAAGGTAAATTGAAGAAATTTAAAAAATAAATTAAAAAAAAAACTAATAATGAACAATTTTCAGGTATTACTCCTGTGGAGGGAACCGACGAAACTGTGCGTGTAGTTTCTATGGATAAAGATTTTCATGTGGACTGTTATATATGTGAAGATTGCGGCATGCAATTGACTGATGAACCCGACAAACGTTGTTATCCACTTGATGGTCGCTTGCTGTGTCGCTCATGCCATTTGCAATGTTTATCTATGCAATCGACTACGCACACTGGTCATCAAGAACCAGTTTGTGCTTCCTATCAATATATGGGTTAATAAAGCCAAAATACTTTAACAGCTTAAGTGCTTCTTCTTTTAAAAACGCGCATGCAATATATTTAAAAAAGGAAAGAAATCAATGAATTTTTAATACTTTAATTTAAGCAAGACATTCAAAGAAAAGCGAATACAAACATAATTTTATGCTTATTATTGTACAAACAACGCATATTAATTATTGCAAAATTCTTGAGGACAAGACAACTTATGTCACTGGCGGGTCAAGAAAGGTAAAACGCCTTCATAGGAGCTTTGAAAATAAACAAATCACGAACCTCGTGTTTATTTTTTTCTGGTCCTGAATCTTCAAAGTTATTTTCGAAAAATATTACATTCCACGTAACTATAGTAGACTTTGTATTTTTTCATAAAGCGCATACACTTTTGTTTACTCTCAATAGCCAACAAATATGAGGCTTAATTTTTATACTCTATGTTTACTAATGCCGACAACATTCCTAACGAACGCACGGAAATACCTTATATTGTCACGTCTTCCGTTCCATATCTCATAAAAAGCTTATGTATGCAGGTCCGGCTGATAAACGTCGTGGAGTACCACTTTCCCCGTCCTGAATAAAACTGGCAAATTCAACTATTTGTATGCTTACTCCTTCAGGTGCATCATTCCACTGAAGCGTTTACGTCGTTTGTTTTTAAAAATTCTTAAGACATCTTTCTGGTATATTTGTTTGAATATACCATTCGTAATGAAGCAAGGGGAACGCGTCTGAGGAACGTTTTCTTCATTGGGTCATAAAAATCCGTATGGAACATTCTTGTCTTCATGTCAAAATTAAGCTTAAAGAATTCATTTTCAATTTTGCATAATGCACAAGTTTGCATATTTACCCATATTATTCATTTTTAACATATGTAATTCGTTAAACTCCAGATGACCAAATTTTGGATACCACATAAATGAAGTTTTTGCTTCTTTCACTGTCATCATAACGTCCTGTTTTTCTGTTTTTCTCGCCCTCCATAAGTGGAATATGATTTGTGTTCTTGTCGCTTTTAAATTCTGATTTTATAGAATTTCCTTTTTCAAAGCTATATATAGTATTTTATCTTTGAGTTCCTATTCAGCTTCGACACTCTTTTCTACTAATTTCGAAAATGGCACTGAACATAGCTTTCACTAGATATACCAGTATAAATATATTCTCTTCTTTCTACCCCTTGTTTAGTTTAGTTTAGATTAGTTTATTAGTTATTAATAATAACTATTAATGACAACACATATATTATTATGCAATAAAATTACTATTATAAATAATAATAATGCGCCAATAAGACTCTGAAGTTCCTTATATCGATTTTCACAACTTTATGCGGACACCAAAGAACAGCTTTGATGATACTCAATACTTATGGTCAGACAGAATAGGATTTATCGTCCGTTCAAACAACATTTTCTCGTATAGATATTCTGATGTTCGAGTGTAGACGAGCTTGTCAAGAAAGACTAGATTTCTAATGTTAAGATACCTTTAAAGATCCAAATCCGAAATTTTATCTGAAAACTACGATATTCATTTATATATGCGTTTGTTAAAAACGAATCTAGCGCGTTTATCAACAACGCCCTGCAACTTATTGCTAGAAACACGATCAAAGTTACCGTATAACGTTCGCACCATAAGATATAAGAGGTGCGACTACACTTTCGCTCAGTCTCAATTTTGTGGTAGTAGGAACATAAGATACCGAAAGGCTTCCTCAGAATGTTGTGTATACGCATTACCGTTGACATAATCCGCGCCGCTCAAGCGGCACTTGAGCCTGAACCCAGGCTTGGAGATCTTAACAGATGGCAAAGAATTAACGTTAAAACTGACCGGCGAAATGACCATAGCTTTAGTTTTGATAGTATTCAACTTTAAGTTGTTAGACTCATACCATAGAACAATGCGATACAAATCTTCGTTAATACACTGGACTGGGCCCCACCGTCTCGCATGGACACGGGTGGTAAATCTGAGCATCATCCGCAAACAAGTGTACGCGATAGTTGTGGCAGCATGCAAGGAAATCATTAATAAAAGTACAAACAAAATATGCCACAAAATGCACCCCTGCTGGACACCAGGCATGATCATTTTTAATTCAGAGGAAGAGCTAACAACTACGCGTTAATACCGATTTGCCAAATAAGATCTGATCAGATTAATCACCACCGGACTAAACTCCATATAATACTCAAGGTTTTGAAATATTCGATTTTTTATAAACCACAATAGATACAACGATGAAAATGTTCATTTATACTCTACGAGTAGTCCTCCACATACTGTACAAGAAGGGAAAAAAACAGCCACGCCTACTCAATATCACAGAATGGTAAAATTTCCTTATTTTATCGAAACGTTTGCGGTGTCCTGAAAGAAGCTTCAGAAATCATACAAAATCTAGATATTATTGAATAGCATCAAACGATGATGCGTATAAAAAATTCGGCCGCGGAAAAATGTAAATTTCTTACTTTTGTTGTTATGAAAAAACTGATTTTTTGTATATTTATAGGCCTTTGTTTAAAGCAAAATTATTTCAATACGTAATCATGTAAATTGTTCTAAACACATTAGAGTTTCTTTCTAAGTTCTTTTTATTTTACTAAACTATAAATTTATAATGGATTTTCTTCCCTATTAAACAAATTAATACTAATCAATAAAAACGATAATAATTATAATAATAGTAATAACATTTAATATACGTTTTCAATTACTCAACTTTCACTTTTTGCTTACCGTTTTGCATAACCAGTTAATAAAGTTGTTTAATATATCATTTATATCAATGTATACATATATTTATTCATCTTAATCTTGCACTAATTATAGCCACTTTCAATTTCAGTAATTACGAGCAATCCATCTTAATAAAAATGTTTGTTTCAAATAGTTTAACTCAAATTACATGCTAAGAAAGTATGCGAAATAAAAAAAAAAATTGGAAATAATCAAAAACAAAATTATAACTAATGAAAGTAAGTAACGAAATTATACAAATCTTCCATCCAATGTAAGCATATTTTACAAATGGGAAAGATCGGTGCAATAAATATGGAGGAGAAATTTCTCATAACCAGGCCGTGGTGGCTTCAAGGTTTCCGTACGCATATAAAATATTCGCATAAAAAGAAATAAATTTTATTTTTTAAGTTTTATTTAACCCTTTATACAATAAGAGTAATTATCTTCCCTTATAGATTAACAGAAGCAAACGCATTATTATTCTTAAAACTATCCTCCTTAAGGTATACTTCTTACACATTTAAAATATATAATAATATACTTTTCAATACATTTATTTCGGTACTTTTGGTATACAGCATGCAATGTGAATATTCTATAAATACCGTGAAAGTCAATAACTGACTTTAATTTTTGTTTCATATTATAGCGGTACGCATTTTTTAATGCCTCATATTATCCGAACGAACGATCAAGTGAAGGAACAATTTAGAATGAAAACAATTTTATAAAATTGCCAAGTGAATTGAGGGAAGAAGGTTAGAATCCAATTTTTTTTTTCTTTATAACAACGTAAAGTTTTCTAAGGTTTATGGTGGTAAACACGCAGTAACTGCTGCGCAAGTCAACATAACTTGTGTTGTTATGAACGGAATGTATGTCGAAACATTCGAAAGTGTGGCTCAAAATAGAACTGATCGAATCCGATTTATCAACTCTACGTAGTAGATATGCCAAAAATTGTGCTCTACAAACAAATATCCGAATATTATAACTAATAATTCATATTCTTAAGTCTTGTTTTAATACAAAGCTCATTTCAAAATCATCACAAAAATCATTTTAAAAAAATATCTCATCTATGCATTTATTTTTACCGAGACTCGTTGCATGCACTTCCGTAATATATCGAAGTGCGATTTTTTCATATAAATTTTTTAACGATACCAATGTTTTATTAAAAATATAAACGCATAATTTTATTTAAAATTAATTTATTAGAAAAATCACCATTTCCTGGTAAAAGATGCCGAATAATATTATTTTCACATGACATATGGGATAAATTTAGCCAATTTTTTGAACTCATACCAATATAATCATTCCCATAAAAATTAAGCATCTACAGATTATAAAACTAACTTTCTAACATTTCAAGGTTAAAGCTGTTCCATATGGTAATTGTGTAGTTAACTACATAGTTATGTTTTTAAGCAGGTGCAGGACGCCTATAGCTTACCTACTACTTTTAAGTTCATCTTGCCCTATTGATTTGAATAGTTTTATATGCTTCGAATTAGTTGTCTTTTCTCTTAATATGAGCAATCACAACGTTATGTCCATCTATGCGTGTAAAATGGTGATGGTTAAAAAGTAATATTTGCGCGGGTCCGGCGTGCTTGCCTTTTAGGTTCAAACAACAAACAAACGCAAAAATGCATACTATATAAAACCGATTTTATTTTTTTCGTATAATGTTTATTTAATTCATTAAGATTTCAGTTTGCACTAGACGTTTATTGGTGTCACCAGGCATGCGATATGGAATAGTAGCAGCCATATTCGTTAAGGCTTTAGCTTGTTGACGTAAATGCTGTAATCTCTGTACGAAAATGAAAGCATTTAATATTTTCACTCAGGCTACGTATATCTAACAAAAACTTACGCTATCACCTCCGCTCTTTAAGATACCAGTTTCTTTCCCCTTTAACATTTTATATTGGGAGTACAAAATATCCATTGTCGCTAATAGAATATAAGGATAAGCTTTACTTATTTCGCTTCCTAAACCTTTGAAATTGTTAAGGCTTTCTTCCAATTCTCCCATAGAAAAGGGTACCAGTTTTGTGCTGGCTAATATCTCTAAAGCCAGTTGGTATCTGCGTTCATGATAATAATCGAAAAATGAGACCAACTCATTTAATAAGTTAAAGGTAACAACTATTTGAGCTTCACATTCGATACGGCTGCCACGTAAACGTTCGCTAAATTCAGTGGCCAAAATGGCCAGACGTTCACGCAGTGACCCTTTTTTCGAGCTCTGATGAACAACTTGGGATAGCAACAAGGATAGGTAACGCAAAGAATGACTTTGCATCTAAAGCAAACCGAAATTTAACAAAGATTTAACAGAAATTTTAAATAAACCAGGCTTACATCAGCTAAATCGTATAGTTTAATAGCATCTTCAAACATTCCTTTCCGGACTAATTCGTCAGCGACTATATTAGCCGCAGTTCGGCTGTCAAAAGTTACACAATCAAATTGCTGCAATAATCCCCTAAGAACAAACTTAAATTATCGAAAAATTTTTTCTTGCGGCTAAAATATATCTACTCACCCACTGGCTACGCCGTTTGGCATCATTTTGCCAAATAATAAATCATAATTACGACACTCTATTGCCAAATCGCTGACGCATACGAGGAAAAGATTACGTCCATCGGGATCCTTAAGATTGCGTAGGAAAAAGTAGTATTGCAAGGCTTCAGCAGGATCAGTCATTTCAAACTTTTTGACATAGAGCATAATTAATCGAGCCATATTTAAGCGACGCATAGGTACCGAATCCTCAATATCGACAGACACTTGAACAAATACGATATATTTTTACTTTTTACTTAGAAAGTTTTTGGTACTTACATAACGGTTCCTGAACATTACGTGGTCCTCCTATTAGCATCATTTCATTTAACGCTAAGGCTATGTGGACAGCATGTGGGCGATATTTTTCTGAACGCGCTAGAAATTCTATAGCGGCTTCAAACTGACCGGTCAGAGCCAATACTTGAAAGTATAAATGCTGTTGTTCATTTGCATTGAAATGCTTCTCACCATACTTTTCTAAAATCATAACTTGAAGACCAGAGTAGGTCAATGATTCACCGTTTTCCGAAGCCTCATTACGTAGAATCGATAGTTGTATCCATAAGAAATCGTCAGTTGTTTTCGCCACTTCTAAGTGTTGGTCGTTAATATCGCACCCGACGATAATACAATAAACCTTTTGGAAAATTAATTTGAAAATGACATGATAGCATAGTTTAAATGTTTCACAATATCTTTCTCAAACTTACCGCTTTCTTATAAGGATCTGTACTATTTTTAATTTTATTACAATAATGCAATTTAACTTGTCCTTCTAATTTGCTATTGATTTTTTGTTCGGGTTTGTTAATTTTATCCTCCAAAATCTGTATAAAATCTTCATGGCCAGATCTGAATTTTTCATAGAAAAATTAAAAAGGAGTATTTGTCTTATCCATCACTTCACATCAACATATCATAAGTTATAAACATTTTGTTATATGTAAGCGCTTCGCTTTAGCAATACGCAATAAATGATGTCCCTTTTTTGCATTACAGGCCTGGTTTTTGAACTTGACCAATAAGTATAAACTAAAACTGTATTTACTGTTATCTTTCTATATCCACTTTTGCAAAAGTGAGCGTTCCAAAACGGAAAAACGGAGGCACATACATAACTCAGAATCTTATGCTAAAAAAGGCAAACTAAACATTTATGGATCCTCTAACTGGTATTACTACTTTTCTATCTTTAGATGATAAATATTAAGATTATTTATATATTTTTTTCTTACTCTCCCATTAACACGCAACGTAGAGCCGATTGCATGTCACCACACCTCAAACAATAATAAACCATGGGCCACAAAGGTTTTCCGTCTACGTTAACATCCTGTAGACCAAAGCAATTGCTCTTATTAAAGGTAAGCCCGACGAAAGCAGATACTAAATTGAAGGTACTAGGTACGCCACCACGTTGAGCTTCCCGCAAATTGCTACTTATGACGGTAGACATATAAAGTTTATAACGATTTTCTAAATACTTTTTGGCTTGTTCGACAAATTGTTTGATTTGGATACGACTTTGCAGGGGATCACGGTTGCGAGGCACTGGCGTAACATCTACCATATATTTCATAATTTCCCAGATATCATTAACTTTGGTATCTTTGAAATTTTTAGCTACTTTGGAAAATTTCTGCACTAAATTCGGCCGGAAAGCGCCTTTAATAACAACAACATTATAGTCATAAACCTCCCGGGCATAAGCCATTTCCTAAAATAAAAAAGTTAAAATTTCTATTCCAAAGTTTCCATTGCACTAATAAATTTACTATGTTATTTAAACATGATCGTAAGCCAAAGGTTTCGTTAATTACTGTTTGCTCGGGTAATTTTTCTATATCGATCCAGTTTTGTGATGGTCCCACCAAGGCATTCATTAACTTCACTTTTTCTTCACGCCATTCGGCTTTGATATGTTCCCATTTCCGTTTTTGAGCTGATTGAAAAGCCTAAAAATGTAAATTCAGCCATAATATATTTAAAGGTTTCGTTTGGCTTCTGCTTACGTTTTTGTGGACTTCTTCTATAACGGATAGAATAGTATTTTCTTTCTCATTTTTTAAGAAATTTTGTACATCTGTCTCAGATATAGGATCTAAGGGCTCAAAAGTTTTTTGAGCATTTAACGATTCTAACTTCTGTGAAATTTTAGGTAAATCAATTCCCTTGGATGCCAATAATATGTGCCTGCAACGATAAATTTTTTTTTTGAATAAATTTGCTTTCTAAATATAAACACTAACGCTTGTATATCTTGTGCTCCAGTCTGCGTTACTCTTGTGTGTAATTCCTTGGTCGCTTGCAATACTTGAGAAATCGTACGTTCCACACGTGGTAGTTCCTCGGTGTGTTGTATTTCATTATTCAGGCGTTGAGCCTGTTGCAATAATGAATTAAAATCCATAATGTTTATATGAAATATAGTAGATAATTAAACAATTTTTAAAAATCCGTGCAACAAAGAAAAAGGAAAAAAAATTTATATTAGCCCAAGCCACTAAGTATGAAATGTAGTTTCGGCAGATTTTAGTGTTGTAAAGTGTGAAATAATTATTGGAACGTTAGTACAACGTTACTAAAGTAAGACAAATTAGGTCGTCAAGAATGAATCGGCTTTGCATCGCTGTACTTTGTAATTACATATATTTAACATATACATTATAAACCGATTTGTAGGTGTTTGCTACATAATGACATAGAAAGTAAAATCCTGATAGACATTAATTTTTGTGATTCTTCTTTGTATCAAATCAAATGAATTGATTGACAATTCTACGCGCAAGGTGGGCAATATTTTGGTTCGGAAGTATCCGAATCTGTTTGTGAAAGAAATACAAAATGTTGGCACTCTGGTTTAACATTTTTGGAAATTCTAGTGATACTTGTGAATGCTACAACGTGAAATTTGTAGCTTTTGATCTACGACATTAAAAGTCTAATTTTTAAGTTACAGCAATATGTTAACGAAAAATTTTCTAAAGGTAAATGTATACACTTTTATATTTTCCAGTGCTTCTGGAGAAATAATAAATACGCACACACGATACTTGACTCATGAACAAAGAGAAATGAATATTGCCAAAAACAGCAGTAAAAAATATCATTACCATACTTTATTGAGAGTGTTGTAAAAGTTTAGAAATCTAATGATGGCAGTATAAGCAATTATAAAAAAAGACTTACAGTTATTCAGCCTCAATGGGCCGATTTAAGAGACTTTCTTTTTTTGGAATGTTAATAACCTCAACATTAATTTCAAAGGAAGGCTTAAACTTGGAAATGTTAGGAAGAGAAGTTCTCAAATTTTTTACGTAAATAGGTTGGTTGATTTCGCAAATTTATTAAATAAAATTCAAAAGAATGAAAGAAATCGTTCAACACTTCTTCAATTCAATAATCAACTGCAGCAAAGTCGAACGATGAAAATACAACCGATACATACATTTAAGAAACTTGATACAATTTCCATTATATGGTAGTGCATTTTGATTCACAATGAACTCGTATCTTCAATCCTCTTATGTACTTTCAACCTTGTCAAAAAAATAGGTGAAATTCATTGAAAATAAATGAGCAAAGTTCAGGTAAATTTTTGTTTTTTTTTTGTTTTTAATGGATTGAGATCTTATATAGTGAAGCGTATACATACAGTGCATTAGTAACTTGTATGGTTTATAAAAAATGACATAAAATTAATGTTGCAAACTTTGGTTGAAATAGGTCAGTTTTAGATTGATTTAAGAGAGAATTAGCTTTAATAAATCAGAAATTAATGTGTTTGTAATGAATTAATTATACTCTACACCATTTGTGGTACCGCGTATATTAAGTTAGCGCGGACCTACGTAACACTTAGAAGGGCTTAAGATACGCCCACCTTTTACTATACCGATCGATTCACAATAATTTTCTAAGTCGATCTAAACCTATCTGTCCATCTGTCCGTCTGATGTCTGTCCATGTATTTTTGTGTTCGAAAGATGTAGGTCGAGTCGTTATATAAGGAAACATTGCAATTTTCAAAATTTCGGCGCAAAAGCGGCTACGTACTACTATTTCGGCATTCAAAATTGATTTAAAAACTTTGGAAAGGCAACGGCAATTTTTTAACCCCCATAACTCACAAAACCGTTCCTACGGGAATTGGAGCTTTATATGGTAAAAAGATTCAATTTCTAATATTTCATACCTCATAATAGTAAACTGATAAAGAAATTTAAGGGTGAATTTTTAGTAAAGTAATTTATATTAGCGATCCAGCAAAAAAATTCATCGTAGTGAATTTGGATCACACAGGTTTATTTTTTTTTGGACCCCAACATAAATAGACGCTACCACAAAACGAAAACTCTTATATAGAGAGAAAATCTAACCTTCCAATTTGCAGGCTTTCATGACGATTATAGCTTTGTATTGGCTAAACGAGCGAATAACTGTACTAGGCGAAGTGATGTATGGTATGTAATAGTCGGCGTTGCCCGACGATAATGACCTTGGTTTAATACAAAAAATGAAGATTAATGAAGTATGTTCGTTTGCTAAGTTCAACACCATTGTGCACGTAAAAAAAATCAAAGAGGTTATAAAAAAATATAAACAGATTGAAGCAACCTCCTTCTGATATGACAAAACGAAGTGAATTTCTCCAAAGTACATTTAGGTTTGTGCAGAATATAAATCATTTTCGTATGAAAATAGATTAATCGAATAAGAAAAAATTAGGGAAAAGATACCAATTCCATTATTAATTAGCTATAGGACGTTTGTTTATCTCATTTTTAAATTTGTGGAATTATCTACTCGATATTGATCCTTACCTTGTTGGAGTACAATTGTGTGTCACGGTTATCAGAGACAAATATAACAACAATTTTTTTCGTTGCATTTGAATACCAACGTTCCTCTAGTTCTTGTAGTTTTTGTTTATATCTGCGCACTACAGACTTTTCAATTAACACGACATTGGGCAAACGGCAGCTTAAAAATTTTTTCGTGTCTACTCGATGTTAGTGAAAAAAAAACAGGAATTAAAAAAACAAAATATAAAGAAACGGGAATTTAAAAAAAGGAATTTTTGGAAATAAACTAAAATTAAAAAACATTATTTGTAATAAATCCTTAGCGAATTCGTATTCGAGTGAAAAATTATTTTTCTGTTTGCAATTTTGTAAACTCCTTTTTTAAAAATATATATATTAAATTTTATCTGTTTTCGTCCGCATTGTTGGTAAGTGTTCCTCAGGATAACAGCTAAAATAACATCAGCCTCTCTCCCTATGGAGACAGATAGAGATGACTTTGAAGATTTTTATATGAATGCCACTGAGCATAGTAAGAGATCGAGGATAGGTGGGGATGAAGTTGATTTATCTCCCAAAAAGGGAGCTAAAGCTAATGATTTAACAGTGCTCAAAAAACAGGTAGTTAATACGCCTTCTGATTCGGATGCCAAAGCCATTCCAAATAATCATGATATGAACATTAACTTGGACCTTTTCTTTTACGATAATTTGAAAAGATTCAATAATAACGGCTTACAAGAATTAAAAGTGGTTAGCAGGGGCAGAGCTAAATTACTGTTCAGCTCTGCTCTTAATGCTAACAACTTCGTTAAAAACAGTGGTTTAGAAAAAAAAAAAAATTTAAAAGCGGGTATTTCGAGATCTTTCACGGAAAGATTCGGAGTTATTTGCAATGTCCTCATTGAGTATGATGTAAACGAAATCATCGAAAAAGTGGTGCCCGATATTTCCATTAAGGGTTCGAAGAAAAAATCCTAACAACAAAGACGGTTTTATTCACACAAAAAATAGAAAATTTCATTTCATGCAACTTCCTTATGGACCGTCTGTCTAAAGTTGATCTCCCTTCCAATTTATCATCAATTCAAAGTGCCCTTCAGTCTGCGATCAAGTCTGCTAGAACCAGCTTTTCTCATATTGAGTCCTTCTCACCTAAACCTTGGTGGAAGTGTTCCCTGTGAACATTCTTTTGCAAATACCAAGCTGCAAGAAAAAAAAACGAGTAAATATGACAATTCAGCCAATTTCATTGAATATATGAAAACACTGAAAGAATGGAAGTCTGTAGTTAGGAAGGCGAACAAGACAAATAGAGCTATCACGATTAAAGAGTTATGTGATAATGGCAACTCACATTTTTTCTAGAATTACATCAATGGTCATCGACATTTTATTTGAAAAGTAAACGGTTGTGCTATGTGGAATGACCATGATAAAAAAGATACTTGGATATGCTCAAGAGCTATATTCCAAGTGTCAATCAAATTACAATACCTTCAATTCCTTTGAGTAGTCTTAACAATACACCCTTTTCGTTGCATGAGCTAATGTATGTCTTACATTCCAGAAAGAGGGTTACTGCCGTAGGTTTTGATGGACTTAAGTATGATATGGCTAGAGCACTGTCTTGAGGAAGCTTGAAGTATCCCCTTGCATGCAATTAATAACTGCTGTCCTATTAACTTTACAGCCGTAGATTTGCGATGTATCAAAATAGTTCCCATTCCTAAGGCAGGTAAAGGCTTAAATGATTTAAGTAACTTCAGACCAATTTCGTTAATATCTGTATACACAGAGATTAGCAACCTCAAGGTTAAGGAGAGATTAATTGGATTTCTTGAAAACTGGGAACATCATTCCAGCTCGTTCTTACGCCTGTCAAAGACGCAAATCTACGAATATGTGCGTTAATGAACTATCTTTTCTCATAGCTAGTTTAAAAAAAGCCTGGTAAAATGGTTCTTATGCTTTCTCTGAGCACCAGCAAAGTCCGTGATTGTGTCAACTTGATTAAGCCTGGTAGAATTCTCTTAAGCTTTTCAATTCCTCTTCAAATACGTTTGTGGACAAAACGAATCCTATCTATTTTGCCAAAGGTTCTAAACGCGAAATTAGGCTCTTTATCAAAGGAACTAAAGTTAATCAAGTGAAATCTCTTCTATTTCTTGGTAGAATTTTAAATGACAGCCTAACTCTTCGTGGACATTATATGAAAGCTTTCAAAGACTTCAATCTGGATGCAATATCATCAAACTGATAACGAACAATCAGTCAGGCTTCCCTCCCACAAAAACTTTGACTGTGTACAAAAGTTTACTCAGATCTAAGATTGAATTTACACATTGTACATCTTTTAATTTCTCAAAATATATTGAGAAAGGTATAAAAACATTTGAAAATCGAATGCTAAAACGTTGTACTGAACTAGCCCCCTCAGCTCGTCAACATATTTTCAATGTTATTATGGACGGCCCGTTCCCGAAAGAACTCTTCTTTGTATTGCCAAGGAGTTAATTAAGGTCAAGATGATGAATCCTTCCTTTGTTTAGAAAGTTATATCTCTCAGTTATACTGTCTCTTGCAGCCACACATTTTGTTATCAAAAACTGCTTCATATTTTTGACAAGGTAAATTCAATTCCTCTCTGGAATTTTGTTACCAATAAATGTGGACTCTTCATGGCCATTCTTGAATCGATTTCTACCTCACAGCAAAATGTCAATTTTTCTTGTAATAAGATCTTATGACAAGAAAAGCTTCTTCTTTATTACACCAACGGCTATGATATATATGTCATTGACGGTTCCGTCGAATATTATGTATCTAGCTTCTCGGCATCTAGCTAAAATAGTACATAGAGTCAAAGTGGCCGAGGAACTTTCCTCGACTTTTATTGAATTGCTTGCCATTAGACATGCTATTAAGGTGGCTATTACTGATGGTTGCAAAAACTTTTTATTTTTCCGGGTAGCAAATGAGCTGTATGAGATGCAGAGAATCAATATGTGTTTGATACACAAAGCATGTTACATGAATCTCAAGTGAGTACTGCCACCTTATTTGGACACCTGGTCACTGCAGTTTTTTTTTAAATGAAAAAGCCGACTTTGATGCAAAGAGGGCTCAAGTTGATAGAACAATTTCGTCCATCAAATACACTCCCAATGAAACAATACGGGCAATTCGCAACCACATCTTTCAACAACTAAATGATGAATTTAAAGAAATTGTGCGTGTTAAATCCAATCGCCTTTTCTATAAAACAAATCCCACGTTTTAGTTTAGATCCTTATCAGATGATTCCTTTAAATCTTGGGTAATCAAAATTCTTTGTGGACTTATCAGTGGTCACACTTATGTTAAAGTATATTTAAAAATGATTCATGCTATACCATGTGATATTAGTGAAGTTTGCAATGTTACCGAGTCTGCTGAGCATGTCATTTTCAGATGTTACAGGCTTGATGGTATTAGGAGTGTTTTTAGCTTCTTCAAGTTATATGGTGGTCCTCGATCTCTTCGCAGCAAAGCGAAAAGCGAATTTAACCTTTTAATGCATGATAAATAAATTTCTTTTTTGCGTCCAATCATTTTTTATTGTTATAAAATTCCATTTTTATTTTCAGCCAAAGTTTGCAACACTTTTTTTTCACATCACTTTCAACAAATCAACAATTTACGATTACACTTAACATATTGGCTTTAGCAATTACGGGCGCACGCTTTTTGTTGTGTTTTACATACATTTCTTGGTAATAATTACTACCGTTTATTATCTGGGCATATAAGCCAGAAATTTATTGGCTTGGTCAATTTTAACTCAACATTCCAAAAAAAAAAAAAAAAAATGATCCATCTTAACTCAGCATACCAAAAATAAAAATAGCTGCGCATTACTTCTCGCCCAAAGTTAATAATTGCCTTAATATCTATCGATTACAAGTGATATATGCTATGTTTTGACAACGCTTTGTTCTGCGTTACCGCCGAAGTGAGGAAGATCGCACGGCACACAATGTCCTGCTTAAATTCTTCCTGTGATTGTTCCATTATTGACTTTCCTGTTTTTACGCTGGAATATGAAATCTTATGCACCGAAATAAGAAGACATTTAAGAAGCAATAACATTTATCATAACAGTAATTTTTTTTTGTGTGGTTTACAAACCCGCATTTAATTAGAATAGCAATTCCCCAAAATTTACCTTCTCATATGGGAAATGACTTTTTGAATAATTCTTTATACCAAAGTAAATTGTAATAAAAATGGGGTTGCCATTCCAGGTTTATGTGTCAAGATGATGACATTATTTTTCTATTGGGATTTTTCTTTTGTGTGCTGTTAAAAAAAGAGTCAATTTCGATATTATTATGTTTCTAAAATTTCAAAAATTTCATAATAAAAGACTCTTTCCCTTCTTTCGATATGTGCACAATTGTGTTCTATTAAATTAATAATGAAATATTTCGATTTTTTCTTTGACTAGCCCTAAAATTTTAAAGACGCTAACACACAATATACTCACCCTTAATATATGCAATTTTGTTCATACTTTTATGTCGGTCTGATTATCGATTAACTTCGAAGAAATTGCAATTGCCGTCATTTGTTCGACTATAAAAAGTTATCAACGTTGGGTAACAGGCGTTTCTTCAAAAAAGTCTAAATGTGTATAAAATGTAAAGTATACAACAACGAAACTAAATAAAAACAAAAAAAGTCAAAATATATACCGTTTGAACACAATACAGTGAAAATTTATTTTTGTTGCTTTTGTGTTAAGGAAAGAAAATATGGTTGGTTTACTGAATCCCGTTAAATATGGTGGAAATTTCTATGACTTATACACGCTAAATACGAGGAGGTAATCGTTTATTTTAAAGCAATGAACTCTTTGATAATAAACATTATTAAAATATCAAAATTTTGATTATAAAAAATGGGCTTTTTGTCTGGCGTTTATTGATTTTTCAAACATATATACGTATGAAAAATATGCACGTTTGTTGTATATATACGCGTAAGAAGCGAAAAGTAGTAGAGTTGGAAACGGCTGTACTTTGTTTATGTCTTTCTGTTTTTCATAACAGCGTATGTTTCTATGTTAATGCTTTTATTTAACAGTTATTTCGTACATGCAATGGTTGATCTTTTTTTATTTCGGCTGCAAGTTAAATGTGTTTTGGTTTCTATCTTATAGCTATTTTTTCTGCAGCCAGCTGACTTTTTCACTTTCACGCAAGAATAGACGCGATATCAACTTGTTCGTTTCCGGTTCTCTTGAAATTCGAAAATTAAATTGATATGTTCTCCTTCCTGGGACGTGACTGCTTGCCCTCATTGCTATCTAAAAAAAGGCCACTCTAGGTGAATGTAATTGAATCAAGTGCGACGATATGATTCAAATCCTTTCCAGTGTGGGCTTATTGAGCGCCTTCAATCATCGCTAGACTAATATTATGATTGTAGATCCATTAAGATTGTGGTGATTGTCAAGGCAGTCAAATATCTGAGCGATTTAACAAATTTTAGACCTATCTCAATTCCTACGAAGGTACTCAATTTCACTTTAAAGGGAAGACTAATGAAATTTTTGAATTCCAAAAATTGTGGTCCTTTTCACTCCTTTGCATTTCGGAAGTAAAAATCTACCAAAACGCGTATTAATGAATTGTGTTTTTTGATAGCCAATGAGAAAAAGACTGGCAGAAAGGTTGCTATGCTGTCCTTGGATGCCAGTACGGCTTATGATTGTGCAAACCTAGTAAAGCTCGATAAAATTCTTTTAAGGTTTTCAGTTCCATTGAGTGCTGGGCATGAGCGCTAAAAGAGTTAAAGGTGCATGACGCAATTTCTTTGTGCAAATGCTTGAGTCGTATCTTGTTTAATTTACACACGCCTAATAGACACAAGTTAGAGCAGCGTAACTTTCACTATTCTGATGGGTTTTTAATTTTATCGCCTGGACTTGCATTCCAAGCGGCAAACGAAGACATCTCGGAAAAAGCGAACCTTTTTTATAACCATGCACGGAGCTTAATTTGTGTTTTAATCCTGGTAAAACAACTACAGTTTATTTTGTTAAAGATTCCCAAAAAGTGATAGCTCCTTCTATAAAAGGATTGTGCGATGAAAAAAATTTTGCCATTTTTTATGTACAGTCAGTAACGATAGTATAACCTTTTAAGGGCATTGTGAAAAAGCATTTAACAATTATCAATTTAAATATAACATTATTAAGGTTATGAGTAATAAAGAGACAAGCTTCCCTTTAAAGAAGCCCTGACATTATATTATACAAGCCATTGATTTGTTTGAAAATTATTTGGCTCATTCGAGTTCATAACAGTAACAAGTAAGAAAGTGATATTCGGTGGGGGCCGAATTTCGCATACACACTAATATTAATAATTTTATCGCATTCTACACTCCAAGTCCTTTCATTTGATAACCATATCGTATCGAAGTTATTTTTAGGAAAACGTTTGTCCACTAAGACGTGAGGTCTACCACAATTTGTTTAGAATCAACACACTTAGCTTGTCACATTCTACTCTCCAAGTCCTTTTATGTGATACCCATATTGCTATTATTATTAAGAAAAGATTAATCCACCAGGACGCGGTATCTACCATATTTATCTTAGACGTAAAGATTTTAAGAATTTCAGCCTCCTTCCGACACACAAACGGGGAGACATGGCTTAATCAATGCAGAACTTCATGCTGATCAACGATATATATACTTTACACGTTCTCTGAAGCTTTCTTTTAGGTGTTACATACATTATGAAAAAAAGGAGTAAACCCACTTCCTATAGTGGTGGAAATAATAATTCGCACAAAAATATTAATTTACCAAAATAATTAGAAAAGACAATACAGAGGCTTAAAAACAAAATATTTAAAAGATGTACAGCATTGACAGCATCGGCATATATTCTCGGCTCCACTCGTAGCGAGTGTCCTTCGGACAGTTAAAATGGCTAAAGTTTTAAGCCCTTTGATTTACCGTAAGCTTGCCTCCTTAAGGAATCGATCACAATATGTTGAGCTGCACTAGCGATAGAATATTTATCTGGTGAACTACGAAAATTTAAAGTGGTGGAGGTATTACCGCTAAGGTTAAGTGAATTCCTTGGCATTGGGCATGCTGTAGATTGGTCATTATAGTACCTCGACGTAAGTTTGCTATTGTTTCTGCAAGCAGGTCACTTTTGCTTTCGATACATAAAACAATTCCTTATAATCAAGACGTTTTTGAATATTCAACGAACCCGATATCGTCAACTGCTATCGGGTCTTAAAGTTTCACAAAACTAAGGTACTTTAGAACTGTGCAGATTCAAGAGTGGCTGCAGTTATGACATAATGTACTTAAAAATTATTCCTTTGTCACGAAATTATATATGCGACATCCGCAATCTAAAAAAATCTGTTGAACATCTTATTTACAAATGTCGCAAATTTGAATTCGAAGGTGATTTGAATTCGGAGCTCCTTTAATTGTATAATAAACTTTATTAGGTTTGTGGTACTCGCAGCAATGGTCAAACATGTTCACAATTGTATATTAATATTAGCGTATAATAAACTGAAAATTTTTTTTATATTGTCTCTCTTAAATCCTTCTATTCAGTTGCGAATAGCCAAATTGTACACATTTGGTCTCATTTCGCTTCTCATACGCCGTACAGATTAACATTAAGCTGCACATATGGGCCTCACACTTCAAAAGTCTTAGTTTATAAAATATTACATGTAAAAAAAAAAGAAGAAATTTGAAAAGAACGCTTTAAAATTTGTTGAATTTTCCTTTTAGGAAGTTTCAAAATGATCGTAAAAATCACTTAAAACGCAAAACCAAAGATAGAAAAGTTGCGCCGCCTATCGTAGATCCTAATCCTGAACATCGGAATGTTAACCCTTTGGATCCACCGTTAATAAAGGAACAATTGCTTTTGTGTCCTGCATTTCCAGTGGCTCATATCGAACTGCAGCCGAATGCATCACAATTTACAATTTTTTCAGTTATACGATCGACAGTTCTGGAAGCGGAGACCCGCCGTTTATTGTTTTATGAGTTAAGGCATTTGCCCACAACTAACTCTTCATGTTGTTTGTTATGCACTGATACATGCTTGGCTAGCAATCATGTTGAATGTTCTTGTCGTGTTTCTGCATCTATACAAACGGTAGTTGGTTCTAGTGGAGACAAACGTACCCGACAGGATTCCGCCAATAGTGATATAGATTCAGAAACTGAAGAAATCAGTGAAAAAGATGTAAAACCTGTAGTCGTCCCTTTAATAGTAGGGGCTGGTTTGCGTAGCCTTTTTGAATTGATATCCGAAACACGGCATATTCAACCCACACTTTGCTCGAAGGCGCTAAAAGCTTTATTAGATGTTATTCAGGGCCAGCAACCAGAATCGTTTAAACGAGAGCCGGAAGAATTAATAAATCCCTTGTATGATTTATTACTTGATTTAACGACAATGACAACTATGACTGCAGCTGAGGGGGACTGGTCCGCCATAGCTTGCTCTGCTTTATTGGGTTTATGCATTGCACGTGGTGACACCAGCCGCATGCTTAAAGCCATTGCCGCCGTCTTAATGTCATCTTGGCAATTGTCCAGTCAACGCATACAAATGCCTGCCGTTTTAAGTATGTTGCAACGCACAGTGATTAGTGCAGCATTAGCTAACCCGTTATGTCCGGATTTCCATAATAAGGGAATACCTCAGAGCTCGCTAGTAGATGAGGTAAATGTGAAAGTATACTCATTTGTTAGTTATTATAACTAATTTTGCGCTAAACAATCTCTTTCAGTTTTGCGTAAAAGCTCCTTTAGTAGGATTTTCGGAACCAGCCTTGGCTTCGGACGGTACATATCTCTATTTGCTATTAGGTGGTTGTTTGCTTAAAGTTGGAACTGGTTACAATGGTTCATATAAGGGTCATATCTATGCTCAAAATGACGAATTTACCAAGGAAAAAACCGGCTGGTTGGGCTTCAGTGGCGATCAATTATATTACCGACGTAATTCCAAACGAAATGCCGACCATTTGCACTTAATCAATACTGAGTCATTAACCATCAAAAGCATGAATCCGGTTAATATGTTGCCCATACGCGAGGGCTTCAACTACACCTTATTTACCGATGAGGATTCATTGAACGCCATCTGCACCAATAGAGATGTAAGTTCTCATTTAAATATGTTAGACATTTAAATAATCATTTCTATGTTTAAAAAGGATACATTGATGGTGCGTCGATTAAATATTTGCCCACAAAATCGTGTCAGTGATAGAGATATGACTACACCAGCAGAATTACCATTGCAATTATCGCGCAAAAGGTTTCGAACTTTGGGTTATGCTACATTCGAAGAGGAAGTCTTAAATCAAAATCAAATTTTGAAAATTCAGTCTTCTTATAACGTATTTGAACCAAAAATACCGAATGACGTTGATCTTCAGGAAATTGTATGTGGTAAAGAGTTTGGTCTGGTTTGCGCCACCAATGGCAAAGTTTACTATTATGGAAAATCGGGAGCCTTGGGATTAAAATCAGTTGGACGCACACCTATCATGAAACTCACGGAATTGATTATTTCTAAGGTGTCTCGCATCCTTCATGTGGCACTAGGCCATGATGGCGTTCATGCTATTTTAGTTAACGATGATGGTACCGTGTATTTTGCTGGTACAGCTCGCCGTGGTGAAGACGGTGACATTTCAAAAAATCGTCGCCAACCTAAAGCGGTAAAACCGAAGAAAATGGTAAAGATTGAAGGTCACGTTATCGTCCAAGCAGCTTCTAACAATGGCACTTCAGCTTTTGTTACTAAATCTGGCAAATTGATTATGTATGGGAAAGATACAGTGCATTGTGACGCTCAAGGTTTCGTAAGTGACTTTTCTGATCAGCATATGCAGAAGGTAGCCTTGGGTAAAGCTCATTGCGTAGCTTTGAACGCTAAAGGACAAGTATTTACTTTCGGTCTCAATAACAAAGGACAGTGTGGTCACGTTTTTATTAAAGCTAAAGACATGAACGCGGTTTTTATACCTTCTGCAGACAGCAATAGTTCGGGCAAAAGTCAAACACCCGTGAAAAAACTTAAATTTGATTTTTCAAATTTATGCGACTATGATGATCATAATGTTGTCCAGGGTCAATGTAGAGTGTGTATTTTATGCAAGGAGTGTACGGGATACAACGTGTCCTGTGTGTCTACTCTAAATATGCCCTTGGAAGAAAGAATCTCAGGAGCGTAAGTTTTGAATATTTAAATAAAGGGAAGAGAAGAATAAAAGAACCGCGAATTATCTCCGCTTACAAATGTAGTTCTTTTATTTAGTTTCTCCCAATCATATGTCGGTTTATCTTTAAAATGCTTCTTTCAACTCAATAATGACAAAATTCTTGGATGAAATTTTTAGGCTTTGTGCTTGTGGCCACGGAGATGCTGGTTGTTCTAAATGTGGTCTGTGTGCTGCTTGCATTGCTGTACAAGAAGCGGATAATGGTAACAAATTTTGCTGCCGTTTTGAGCGATAAATTGTTAAATCTTCTCCCGTTCTTCTTCTGTTTGCTTCTTACGTACATAGTTTCAGAGAGCAAGGATGCTAATAAACAATTAACCCGTCAGCGTTCGAAGAGTTTAATTATGCGACGCAAAGATAAAAAGTTAAGTGAAGAATCCATTGCTCATGCAGAAGAAAACCCACCCCGAGTAGCTCCGCTGGCTCCTCAGTTATTGCACATACCTTCAAGTTCACCTGTAGTACAAGTCGCTTGCGGCTTACATCATACCGTAGTCTTGACATTGGCCGGTGAAGTATTCACATTTGGCAGCAATCAATTCGGTCAATTAGGAACGGGAGATATGCAACCAATAAGCGGCCCAATACGCGTAAATGTTACTGGCAACGTTTGCCAGGTAGCGGCTGGAAGTAATCATACAGTCCTTTTAACATATAAGGGCCTCATTTATACTTTCGGTAATTATCAGAAAGGCCAATTAGGTCGTTTGCCACATGATTTTCAAAACAAAACTTCATCCTTGAATGAACGGGAAAGAAGTAGTATTCGTTTAGAATCAATGGGAGTAAATGAAACGTCAACCGAATCATCTACGGTAACGCAAATGTTAGCTCAGCGACAAAAGATATTGTGGCACTGTACTCCGGGTTTGGTATTGTAAGTAAATTAGTTTTTGTAGGTGTCGAAGAAAACGTTAAGTGTGTTATTTCTGTAGTGGTATTGGGCCAAGTTTCGGTAAAAAAGCCACTTGGATTGGTGCTAGTGGCGATCAGACGTTTATAAAAATTGATGAATCTTTGATAACCACACAGATGTTACCAAAAATGAACGTGGCCGCGAATAAAAAAACAATACGTAAATAAAGTCCGTCTTCCCTTTTTAGTTAGTTATTTAATTTGTTTTTTACTTTTAGTAATGATTCCCACAATTCCTCTAAGTTTTAACGCCATCTCAATTAATAGGCGTGATGGCAGCTGCACAGCGCATTACTATAATCAAGTGGATTTCGTTAAATTGGAACATGCTACCAGTAAACCAAAATTAATGCCGGAAGTGAATCGTAATATTGACGAGAATATGATGTCGATGGGACCCTCTTCGTCTTCAGCCATCAATGAACAAATTTCGCGCAGCATGCATGATGCTCGAAATCAATTATTCGACCTGCAAGATAATCATTTACACAATAATGTGCAATCTGTTCAGCGCAAAGAGCGCGGTAGAGAACATTCGAAGGCCTCAGTGAGTTCTGTAGCAATGGTTAATTCTCCAGTGATTGTAGAAAAAATACATAGCAAGTTAGCATTCGCCATGGATCCATGGTATAATGTTTTGTGGGTTTATGATAGCAATAATAGAAAAATCCTATGCTACAACGTTTTAGCCAGTGAGATACCTTTAGTGGCTCAGGTAAAACATTTTACTATCTGATATACCCTACCGATATTCTCTGCTTTATGGATATTTTTAGAATTCTTCGAATTACCGCGCTTTGCTGACTCCGGAATTATCGCTGCCAAATAAGCAAGATTGTCACATATCGCGTTTACATGCCTCCCTAAATTTGTTAGCCTGTTTAGATGTCTTAACTTCAGCTCAAGATGTTATGTAATTTAAATGAACCAATTTTAAGACACATGCTTAATTAACTTTTTTGTTTCAGCCCGTCCTGCTTTGAAGACGTCGCGCCTAAGGAAGACAATCAAAATAAAGACGCCAAGGATAGTCAATACCAGGTGGTCAATCGCTTTGATAATTTCGGTGGTGGTTGGGGTTACTCGGGGCATAGTGTAGAAGCTATACGTTTCTCAGCTGATACTGACGTTATAATATGTAAGGTTTTATAGTTTTCCTTGAAGAAATTGCAAGTAAACTTTTTTATCTTTAAGATGGTTTTGGTATGTTTGGTGGTCGTGGTGAATATACATGCAAATTGAAATTATACGATTTGGGTTTGGACGGCGGTGGTTATGAGAAAGAAGGCACTTTAATTAGCGAAACGAAAGAAGTGCCCTTTGAATGTCCAGCGCGTAGCAAATATCATATTTTATTACCGAAACCGATAAGCGTCACCGTTGGTCGTTGGTATTTAGTATGGACTCGTATAGTTGGACCATCCTCTGACTGTGGTTCTTGCGGTCAAGGTACAGTGACGACCGAGGATCAAGTTGTCTTTACATTCAAGTCTTCTAAAAAAGCCAATAACGGTACTGATGTGAACTCCGGACAAATACCATCTATCCTCTACCGCTTAGTAGCTCAAGAATCAAAACAGGCTATTGTTCCCGTTGACGTAGATCCGGTGAAGAGCGTAACCAAAGAATTCGCTAACAGTGTAAAAAAAGAATGCTTTGAGAGTTTGGTTCTCTTACTCAATTGGTCTTGGGAAGCGTTTAAAAGACATTTGAGAGAGCAACGAGATATGTCGCATCAGTTGCAAATAAAACAGTCTTTGGAATATCTTATACATGTTAATAAGTCCTGTTTGCGTTTGTTAAGAAAATACACTAATGAAATATATCCGCAATACGGTAATACAGAGGATATTATTTGCGATTATATTTCCTACCACGTAGCCGAAGCAATTAATAGTAAGTCTGCTAATAGTAAAAAGATCGAAAAGGATTTTTTGAAATTAACTAAGCCCAACTCCGTATCAACATCATCGGAAAAGAATTATAATGAATCCACTGTACTTCTGAACCAGTCAACTACTGTACACAAACCGAATTTGGAAAATATTCATCTGGCCGAGTGCATCGGTAATGTAAGAGCAATGCTTATCGGTATCTTCTGTGACGATATATTTCAGGATGTAAGCAGTGAAGAAGCTTTGTCGATGGCTTTGGAGATCTTGGAAGAATGTCACATAAGCTTTGTAGCATGCTTTGGAATATTTTACCCGACTTCGACTCTCAAGTGGAATTGTTTGTGTGATTTACTGTCCGAAATGGATAAAGTACGTTCTTTAATCCAGATAGAATTTATTTATATCCTTGGAATGAATATTTTGATCATTTTCAGCAAGGAATCTTGCACTCGCGCTTGTTGAGTGCAATTTTAGCTGGTCTGTGTTCACCTACAGTGAAATTGCGTTCTACATTTGCTCTGCTGAGTCAGGGTAATGAACGCCAGTCTATTATAAGCCCCAGTGATAATTCTGGCTTGCCTATGTTATCTTCGACCGATGGCCATCAGTATCCTATTCTCGTGGAACAAATGATTTATCGTACTCAACAAGAGAAAAGCGATTTCCTTAGCAATTCCTGGACTTTTAAAGATGTATTAATGCGTTTATTAGACATTATAGCAAACCCTATACGTGATAGAATTGAGAATATTTATAATCGTAGTGTTCACTTTAATTACTCCAGTGGCAGCGTTTGCAGTAAGGAGATGAATCAAGGTCTAATTGATAATTGTTGCCATCTTTTAGCCAGAGTATTAGCAGAAATCGTCTATCAAACAGCTATAGGAGATGTAAGTTGATTATATCGTTTCAAAAAATTGCGGACCGCCTAAATAACGCTTCTTATTTCCTAGTATGATAAAATATTTGTTCCTCCACGCAGCCTGCATTCGTCAGGTTCACGTTTTGCTCGTTGTGATCAAAGTCGGACATGGAATACTGGTAATTTTGGTCCCGATGCTATAGCATTCACTGTAGACAGTCCAGGCATAGCAATAGCGGGAGCTATGGTTTATTCCGGTTCAGGCAGTTATGAGTACCAATTGGAACTCTTATATGATAACAGTGGTGATTTGCAGCAATCTCAACAACAACAACAACAGCAACAGCTTCAGCAACAGCATAAATGGGAAACCTTAGAATCAATTTCGGGTACTTACGATCAAACCTCGGTACACAACGATATGACGGAAATCAAATTTGAAAGATCAGTGCTAATTAAGGTATGTCCAGGAAGTTTTCTAAACTTATAAATCCATTAACCTAGCGCTACTATTCAGGAGAATACTCGCTATGCTTTGAGACTTTGTTCTCAGGGAGCACGTACTTGTTCGGGAGATAGCGGTATGCCTTCTATACGAGGACCTTGTGGTACCACATTTCATTTTTACGCTTGTGATCTAAGCTTTAATGGCACTAATGCTCATCGCGGTCAAATACCTTGCATACTTTACTATAGTACACCGCTTAAACAAGATTCCAGTACAGCTTACAGTGGAGGTAGAGGTATTAGTTGTGTTGATACATCTGGGGCCAGCGATGGTAATCTTTCAAGTAAAGTCACCATGCGTGATACAGCTTTACAAATTGCTTCAGATATAACCAAGAAATGCTCTGAACTTTTGGTTTTGGCACGCAACAATCTGGCTGCCTCTTTGTCGCCGTCTGATAATTCTTCAAATCATTCGCAGACAATTGACTCTGAACATAATATTACTCCTATCGAAGAGCACATGGATATAAATTGGGCCAATAACTCTCGCACGTCTGTTTTGCCGGCTGATGGCGGTAATATATCATCTGCTCGTGATCTCTCCAAACGATTAGAGTCATTTTCCAAAGGTATTATAGAAACTTTAAAATTTGAAAAGCGTTCTACAAATCCTTTCGAAATGGAAATTGAAATTGGTGCAACTGAAATACATCCCAAGGATTTGTTATTGGAAGAAACCTCTTCAATACAAGACCTTAATTTGCGTAACGGTCAAATGACGAAATTTAATGGCAATGAACGTATAGGCGCCGAAGCGGTAGAAGATTTCGCGGTTACATCTCAATATAATCCTATGGGTATATCAAAAGCCGATTCCGATGAAACTCCAGCGCAATTAGCAGCGGTACAAATTTTAGAAATTTTTAATTTAAACTCATCCAACCTTTTCCATACATTGCTGCCACTCGTTTACGCTCACATAGCCAATTTAGCTTGCAGTGATGCTAAGGTACTTTCCCTAAGAGAAGAGACATCTCTTTCTGACATTTTTAAATATGTGATTTTGCTTCTAGAGTTCAGTGCAAATTTTGGGCTTAATTAAAGACATACTACCGCACATAGCTGCATTGAATCAATTAAATTATTCCAAAGATCAAAATGGCCAAATGCATTTATTCACATTGCCACGCCTACGAGACAACTCCGAACCTTATCGTAAGAAATGTGAAACAGAAGATAATAGTTTAGTAGCTGCCGGAAGTGAATGGGGATCAACTAATGATATAACAACCACTAGCAACCACTATTGCATCGTGGAAAGCGAACATCCATATCGGAGCGCTTCTATTAATTGTTATCGTGTCGAGTTTCCAGCATGTGTGCAATGGCTAACGATAGAATTCGATGCGCAGTGCGGTACAGCGCAGTTAGAAGATTACCTTTTGGTTTCGATGCCTACGCGACCACTTTTAAATTGTGAACCTGGTCCAACACATGACGATTATTACGACATTTTGGATAATAACATAAAAACGAACCGAGGCAATTGTAAAAATGCTACTTTAATAGCGACATGCTACAAAGCACCAGCGTGGCGTGATATTCAGCCAACAATAGATCCCGATTGGATCGTCGTTAAGAAATTTAACACGTAAGATAAACCTTTTTGAATCCTACACACAAAGAAAAAATTTTGTTTTTCTTCTATATATGTACACGCAGGCCTTCGAACTGGTTGCAAAACGTCATGATATTACCTGGTAATTGTGTAGAGTTTTCTTTAGAAACATCTTCGCTTTACGCTCAAGACCCCCATATTAATCGTTATGGCTTTAAATGTCTTGTAGTGGGTTACGATAATCCAGTATTGGTATATTTTTGTGAGATTTTTAAAGCAGTTTCTACATAAATATGACTTTTTTTTATTTTTAGCTAAATGGTAATAATTCATGTTTGGTACGTATTGAACAGGAATTAGCTTATTTGGGAGGCATGTGTAGCGCTAACTTAATGAGAAAGAATCTAAGTTTACCAGGTAAGAGAAATAGTTCAACATTTTAAAAATATCTTAATAAAATGTTTATTTCTTAAGATGACAAAAATGTGGAAGATTTAGGTAGCATTAGTGAAACGATTAGTGCACATTTTTCTTTGCTATCTAAAGGTTTGGCTTTATCTGAACCAGAATTAAATATACACCAGGCTTTGGAATCTTACCTACCAATCGGGTAAGTTAAATTTTGTTTATCGCATTATTTTAAATTATATTAAAACATTTCATCCCTCAGATCATATAGACAAATATACAGTTTAAAATAACTATTATATTTAATTTACATATGTACATAATTTTGGTATCAACGTATCTATTTTAACTAATATACAAAACATTTGTTTGTATACCCTACACCACTTGTGGTACAAGGTATGTTAAGTTTATGCAGATGTACGTGACATCAAGAAGGGCTTAAGAGAGACCCACCTTTTATTATACCGATCTTCTTTGCCCGTCTGTTTGTCTGTCCATGTATATTTATCTTCAATATACAGGTCGCAATTTTTGAGATATTTTGGTGAAATTTGGTAAAATGGCGCATTCTAATCCAACGTTAAACACTATTGAAAATGTTTTGAATCGGTCCAGTTTTCCGACCGTTCCCCAAATAATACCCTATTTTTAAAAGTCGTTATATGCAAAAATAGGTAATTTTCAAAATTTTTTGAAGAAACTCGCTGATTAATAGTACTCTGATATTCTAAATTAGTATAAAAAATTTCAACTGGGACAATTACGAAAATTAAATCTTTATGTGGTAAGAAAGTGTAATTTTCAATATTTGATTGTGAAAATTGGTTCATAATAGTAAATTGACAAAGAAATCAACCTTGCCGAATTGGGCCATGCATGTTTATTTTTTGGATATGACTAGGTAGGTCTATTTTTTGGATATACGGATTCTAAGGAAATTTAAAGCTTTATATGCCAAAAAAGGTCTAATAGTTAAAAATTTATGATGAAAATTTGTATATGATAGCAATTTAACATAAAAATTAAGTAGACCAAATTTGAAACACATGGGTCTATTTCTTGAATTCCACTCCATATAAGACTTTCAAGAAGCGCTTAAGTAAGCCCTTCAGAAAAAGGTTTAATTTTTAATATTTCGTGGTGGGAATTTGTCCATACGAGTAATTTCGTAAATAACTTAACCGTAGGGAAATTAGATCAGATGGAGAGAAAGTCTAATTTCTAGTATTTTTTGGCAGAAACTGTAAAATAATAGGAAATCAATTAAATTCGCAAAATTTGGATCGCGTCAATTGGTGGTTTAGTCCGCCCTCCAATATGCACACTTTCATTACAAAGATACATGGGAGTAACGTGTAATTTTTGGTGTACTAATACCGAAACAAATGAGCAATTGTACTAGACGAAGTGGTGTAGGCCTTGCCCGACTATAATCGTCTTACTTTTCTTTTTTTTTGGTGTTATATTTGTTCTAGAGCGAACACCACATTTTTATCATGTTTACAAATCAGTCTTTAACAAGCCGGCATTTTCTATTTGATATATAATTTGTGTTTCTTTATAGGTGCGCAGGTCCGGCTTAATTATTTCAATTTTTAATTGTTGTCGCTTTGTTTTTTGTTTAGAAAAACAATAAAGCTTATTATTATTATTATTATGAGTAACAACAGTAGACCAATGCTAGGTGCCAGGATATGCAGCCAATAGGTGGATTCACGGCATTCATTTGCTATAAATTGACTTAGAAGTATAAAGTCATTACTTTGATCCGGATTGCTGTTGAAACGAAAATATAACTGATCCTTGTGTTGCTGAAAGAACGCGGCCTTTGGTTGCGGTGGTTGTTGCTTGACATCGACGTCGTGACACGAAAATTCATTGTCGTAGTATAAACGCTTAATATTTAAATTGAATGTGTCCTTGAAGTCCAGGGGACGTATTTGATTGCGAAAACTTACGGTGTTATTGCTAAAACGCAATTCCATTTTCTCATTAGACACATAATCACGATGCAGCATGATAGCTAGAAAGAAGGGAAAAAGGGAATTGTAAAGACATAAATGTTAAATTTACTCATCTTTTCTGTACCCACCTTTAAAAGCTATTTGACTAGTTTGTCCAAAATTATTCTCACGTATACTAACAGCTTCTTTAATAAATGCTTCTAGCCATTCGGCATCTACGCTTTTGAAGTTGTTTTGTATTAAAGTTAACTTCGAGATCACTGGGCATAAATTGGTATAAGAGTATTTGCATTAAATCGTTGTCCTGTTTATTATGACATTCAGTTTCTTAATTTTATTCGGTCTATTTAAAGAAATTTTTATCTTTTGTCACACATTCACCTTACCCGTTTTTGCAACTTCTTTATATTCTTCATTCCTTCAATTTCCCATTCGCCTTCTTTAAAAAGTAACAAGTATTTAAAAGATGTAATTTTGTGCGCATTGAAACCTATTTTTATCCTATTAAAAATGTGATACATCATGGATAAAAGATAATTCGAAACTAAAGACAACAGATTTGTTGCATGCGCCGGTTGCATTAATTCTTCCCTTCGAAGATCGTGAATTGTAATGCATTTGATAATGGTTTTTCTTTTTCTTGAGATGTATAAACTGATCCTTTTAAAATTCGACTTGCATAATTCGAATATTTACTTGCGATAAGTAGCCATCGTCGATATTAACTTAACCTAGTTTTTGATATTCATAATTTCTTGATTTTTTAAATTCCTCTAAATTTAAAGCCTTCTATTTTCTTCAAGGTGATTCCGACTTGAAACCAACTTTGTTGATTTACTTAAATCAATCTGTTACTATTTCTTCTGTTTGCACGGTTTGTCTTCAGTCATAGTTGTGTAATTTTCAAAAGTGCGTTTTAAGCATCTCCCTATATGCCGACTTTGACGAACAGTATGCCTTTACATGAAAATATTATATAATATATTTTTCGTGTATTATCACGAAAGTACTAATGGTCTTGCCTGCTTTATTTCATTTTTTATACTCTACACCGCTTATGGCAAAAGGCATATTAAGTTTGTGCAGATGTACGCAGCACCCAAAAGGATTTGAGATGTACTCACCTTTCACTATACCGATCGATTCAGAGCCATTATCTGAGCCGATCTACGGTTTCTGTTATTTTCTTGTGTTCAACATACAGGCCGCAATTTTAGAGACAATTTGACGAAATTTAGTATACCGACACGATTTACTGCTTTGGCGATCCCTATCGAAAATGAATTATATCTGACCACCTTTTCAACCAGGTCCCTATGTAATGCTCACTTCGTTTTCTGAATAAAAATATTGAAAATTCTTCGATAGAAATCGCTGAATAGTAGTATTTCCACATTCTACATTGGTATGAAAAATTTGGATCCAATAGGGAAATTTTTTTAATTCATCTCTCAGGTATTCGTTTCTGTGAAAGTTGAATTTTCATAGAGTGGAAAGGTATAAGTTTTAATATTTCATTATGAAAATGGGTTCATAATAGTAATTTACCGAATTTGAATAATGTAGGTCTATTTGGTGGGTCCTATCCCGTACAAGGGTTCTTATGACAAATAACCCATTATATAGCAAAATGTCCAATTTTTGATATTTTATGATGAAAGTTAATTCGGAAGAGCAAAGAGGTGAATGTTACTTGCTTGCTTGTAAGTAGTTATACATGTATTATGCGTACGGTGACTAATTTCGACTATATTTGCATTGAAGAATCAATTTCATTAATATTTTTGCCAAGATCTAATGCGCGTTTATAGGAAAGAACAGTAAAACCAATCAGGGCTCTCCTCTTTAACGTTAGTGATAAAAATATCACTTGTCAACCTTTAAATGCTTTTAAATAAACTTACTTTTAAATGAAAAAGCTCTTGAATGTATATCTTGGAATTGTACACCAATGATGTTTAAAGTGTCAAGTACTTCAACTTCGTAGAAGGCTTTTGACGGCACACTGCTAATGAATTTGCAATTTCGTACATCAATTTGTTCAACAACAAATTTTTTAAAGGCCTGGCATTTGTAAATAATAAAAATATATGTATATAATATGTTACCGTTTTCTATAAAACAACAACCAACCTGTGATTCAATACAATTTATTGATATATTATCCATTTTTAATAGTAAAGCATGATCCTTGAGTATGGTAACGGCAAAAGGATTTATAGTATTTATGTGACCATCGATAAAAGTTATTTCTTCAATTAAACCATTTATAGCATGTGAATCAATTATTTCTATATTAACCTAAATATGTACAAAAAATCATTATTCAATTTATTCATCTTTTATATAAATTAGTTTGGATATCTTATTTTTATAGAACTTTTACCTTTTCAAACCTAAGAACCAAAGGCGTATTACTGGCATGTATAGGAAATGCTAAGGCATATTGATTTAGTATCAAGTTATTTACATTGTTAAAGGTTATTTTACGTAGACCCTGAATATCTCCTAAAGCATTGGCATTTATTGTCAGCGCTTCACAGTTCCTTATATCGACATGATAAGCTGAACCTAATAAACGAGGTAACAACATAATCTGTTGCGAAATATTTCAAACGATTAATTAAAATAAGTTGTTTAATAGCCCAACTAATCCTAACTAAGTGTAGCACCTACCTCGTTAATTTGGCCACAATCACAGGTATATTTGGCATCATGAGCTATACAAGTTACGTTCAGTAATTGGTTGTAGTTAACGGTTTTATAGCCTCTATGATAAATGTCCGCCATTACACCTCTGTTGACAAGATCTAATAACGTAAACATCGTTATTACAACCATAAATATATTAGTGGTAACCAAAAATTTCCAGTAGCTGCCAGATATTGTCAATGATATTATGGGCATTTTGCATTTTTTGGAAATTCATTACATTTTTTAAGATTATTTAATATATTATTAGCAGATCTGAAAAAGAGAAGCGTGAAAGGTAAAATTATTTTTAAATAAAAATAAAAAAGGGTTTAACAGGTTCGCAAAAGTGTTATTTTTGCTTCTTTTGTTCGTTCTTTCACTTCTTCTTTATAGAAAAACCAAAAGAGAGCTAGAGCTCAATTTTTAAACATGTTGGCCTGACGGTGAGCGATATTTGACTATTTTGGAGACATGCGGAGACAAATTCTGAATATAATAAAGAAACTGGGCAAAAGATTATTAGCAATGTACTAAAGGACAATATTTTCTATTGGAAAATGACGAAATAGAAAATACGATATTATTAGAAAAGGTCGGGAAAAGCGTCCTTGTTGTCTTTGCCATGGCATCTTTTCTTTTTATGCTTTCTCTTTTTTCTCTTAATCCAGTTTTAATGCCGCATTTAATATTCTTAAGTCTATAAATAATTCATTTGGATTATTCTGATTCGTGTCCTTCGCAATTACTTTAACACTTCCACATATGCTGAACACATTAAACGTCGTAGATGAACAAACGTTATACGCACTTACCGAAAACTTCAGTATAACGCGAGTTATCATCATTGGTTGGTATACTCATTCTGAGAAGCATCAACTTGTAGTAATCTGACGACGCTTGTATTAAAGGAATGCTTTGAATTCAGATGAATCGACGATTTTTAGACCTTTAGGAAGTTTGAACTACGGTAAACGCAAGAGTTCGTGAATTGTTGCAGTGGGACTAAGCATACGATCAATACTTAATGTGCAAACTCCAAAACATTCGTCCAATTCAACTGTGATATCTACCACAAATAAATAGTAATCGGTTATATATGTTCCTTCTGTCAAAGAACTTTTTTTCTAACTCGCTTGCTTATTCGTGATGTTGCGATAATTAAACTTCTGGTCGCTTCCAGCAAAACGTAAAGTAAATGCGATTTGTGATCTTTATGCCGATTATCATTTTTCCGAGTTTTGCAAACTTCCAAAAATTTTATGTATTTGCGTAGATGCACTTCATTATGGCTTGCCTCGTTTAATAAGAAGAATTGACAAATTTGGCCAAGCTAGCAATCCAACGTGCATATACTTCCAAAAATTAGAAATTTGTTGCATGATTAATGCCTGAAGCGCAATTTGATCACGTTTTGCTCTACAAAAACCCTAAAAATGTATAGCGAACTTTATTGCCCCGCACTGGTCGGCTATGTTCAGCATAGCTTGGAAAACTGTGCCTTATATGTATGGTTTCAATAAGATAGAGCAATAAGCCGAAGGAGCAAGAATGAAGGAGCGTCTGAAATGAGATATCTTAAAAATTATTATCAGACGCTATCAGATCATCGCGGGCAGAACTTTGCGGAAACAAAGTTTCAATAATTTTCGATGAATTGAGTCAGATATGCGAGGCTCTCCAAAGAGGTTTATCCATTGCGAAGAGTGCCCATCTGAAGTGATCGAATGATTCAAAATAAAGGAAAAATTTGTAATCTCGCGCTATTAAAACAAAACCATCCTAATACCTGTCGTGTACCTTGCTTATCGTTTTTTAAGTTTTATTAGCTGTTCCTTCAAATCAGTTGATTTACCGAATCAAAATATAAAATATGCACAACTTGCTTGCGATCTAATTCAAATCTAAAATGTAAAAAATCGTTGTACTGACCGAGGTGTCGATAACAAAAATTCATTCTTTTAAACCCATATTATGAATAATGTTTTCCTTGCCAAGATAAATGATTCGTCGCGAGTTTTATTGCTCTTAGAATGAACGGATACTGATAAGTTTTTTAACTTATACACTAACCTTAAAAAAAAGAACCAAAAACGCCCATGAATTTGTTGTTAAATTTACGTTACAGCTCATACACAAATGTGCATGGTCTGTTATATATATACGTATGTATTTTTGAATTCAATTACATGACACTCACAGTAAATAATGTACGGGAAAGCATTTACATTAAAACGATTGTAACAGTATCTGCGTTTGTTTATCTTATCAGCACTTTTAATATTTTTTTCAATATGCGATTTATCTAATTACAAATAATGAACACTGTAGCGTTACTCATTGTATATATAGAACATCTGGAATTAAACAATGACAAATCTGCTATAAATTTTATATATGGTTTCAAAATGAGACCACTTTCTACAAATTCTTTAAACGTTCTTCGCTATTTATATATTTTTGCATACCTAATGGTCAAAATTCCTTAACATGAGGATGAGATGCACAACATACGTTCCTGGTATTTAAACGTATTTCAATTTATTTGAAGCTATAAATTTTTTACTCACTAAAAAAAGTTTGAAATTACAATGAAATAAAATTTACTTTGTCTCACTTTTTTGTATTTCATTAACAGTTAAACAAATCTTAAGATGAATTCTCAATATCCCTTTTTTGCTTGTGCTGCCTTTAACAATCCGTCAATACGGCAATGTAAAAAAGGTTGAAAAAATTTGCGTCATTTTTCGCACTCAATATTTAATAATATATAAGCTATTGTTACAATATTACCTAATCGTATTATATACGTACAAGTAGCATGATTAACAAAACGGGCTTTAGTAATTTCATTTAGATTTTTGTTAATTGTGCCCGAACCTATAGACCGACTTAGTGAGTTCTTAAATTTGTAACGATAGTGGAAAAGGAGATTTTTCAAGTATAACCTTTTAACAAACGGAAAGACAGATGAAAGAGTGATTACATTGCACATCTTTGTACGACTACGTACATGTACAGTCAGTCACTCAGCCTCAGTAACGATAGGTTTTATTAATTCAATTTTGTTGCTATTGCGGCATCTTGTTGAAGGCGTGATGGCGATGGATCTTAAGTGTTAATCTTGACCCTTGTTAGTTAAGATAAAAGAGAAAAAATAATTTCAGCGGTCCAATAGATCATGACTTGAGGACACGCAGTCTTTCTGTCTAGTAGTGAAGCCATTGACTTAAAAAAATAAGGCTAATCGCCGAGAATGAATCTACGACGAAATTTGCCATCTTCGTGGATATGATTGATATCAAATATAAGCTTAGACATAATGTACCAAGCATTACTCAACTAAGCAAACAATTCTTCCTTCACTAACAGATGATAATTGCAACTAAGGTCTAAATATAATTTCAGTGAGGTGCAAGAATGGTATATTTTTTTAAATGTTTGCGTAATTCTACCATGGAATCATTTTCGCTTCCAACTTTTATATATAAAAACAAGTACAAAGACTTTAGTCGACAACACTGACAATGAAATACATTACGTCATTTCACAAAAATTATTTACCTATTTTCGTGATACAATACTGATATATTATATCTGGTTTTAATATAAACGCCCACTTTTCATGGCAGTCCTCAAAGATGAGATGGCCGAAAATGTTAAGTGACGTAGAAAAAACAGCAAAAATACTTTTCTTAGCAAAGATTTCGTCATCAAGTACTAAAAATTAGACTTGATTGGCATGTGAAGGACAATTTTTCATGGGATATAAAGTGTACATAATAGTGTGAGTTTAAAGGAACAGTCCGACTTTGGTACAGTTAATTTTTCCATCAAGTTACTGTGATCGATCAATATTCATCATAAAATATTGAAAATTTGATGTTTTAGCCTATTTTTCAAAGGAATGTTGAGGGAAATGGGAACGGGTTGAAAAAGTAGGCTCATCGAATCTAAATTTTTCACATCAAATGGTTCGAATTAATTCATTTCTATTACGGTCCGTTATTGAGCCAAGACACATCAGTGACCAAAGTTTCGTCACAATATTTCGATTTTGAAATCGGAATTGTGTTTCTACATCTAGGCAATTTCATTAATCATTTCGCAGTAAGTATTGAAAATAAGTACAGTCATTAACTGTGATGGCGGTAGTGAAAAGAGAATGAAAAAAAAGTGTTCAACGATCAATTTACCGCGATTTCTCTGATTACTTCCTCAGTATTTATTGCTTAAAGTGTGAAATGAAATATTCACAATTGCTGTCGTTTCAGGCGAATAAGATTTCAGTACATGTGCCTCACCTAATGTCTTAATTAATTAGACAAAGTATCCTAATAACAAATATAGGAACAGGTAGAAAAATCGATGGCTAGCGTATAGACAAAGAGGCAAATGAACTGAGAGACAAACAGAGGGAATACACAGACAAACGAATTATCGATCTTCCAAATGTATGGATACAATTCCTATAGAATTAGTAAGCAAAGGTGTACCGCATCTTGTCCAAAAATATATCGTACGCAGAAATCGCAAAATCGTTATAAAAAGTTGCAATAATACAAATACTATAGAAAATAAACGCCGATCAGGCCAACAAAACAACGTTACAGAGCGTGAAAGTCGAACTATTATCAGAATTGTAACAAATGAACTCATAACTGGCGCTGAAGCCAGATATTGCAAGAAGTCTGGAATAATATAAGCCAATTAGTATTGGACTAAGTATTTTAAACACACACATAAAATGTATGCTAAGTTGGAGTTCTAATTGTGGCCTTTTTTAGAGCCTCAATAATAGTCAATAAAAGAACGGATTGCTATTAAATCGAATGTATGCACCGTCTAGAATATATCAGTGAGTCATGATTCGTCTAGCTTAAGAGCCAATTCGGGCTTTTCCTTACTGTAAAATTAAATGAAAACTTTCTTTTATATTCATTTTCAAATTTTCGTCTTTCTTTCCTGCCACTTTCAGTTTTTTCGTTATATGTCATAAATGTGGAAAATTGAAATTAAAATTTCTATTAAATTCCCTTATAACTCTTTCATTTTGTTTAGTATCTACGGCACGCGAGTTTGCGAATATGTGAACCTGCCGTTTGCTTAATTACGTTAAGCAATTTGTTATTGACGATCAGCGGAGTATAAAAACACAACCGTGCACGTAATCGGATATCTGTCTATATCCGATTTTTCAGTAATATAAGATCATTTCATAATGCTGTCCATCTTTGGTTATTTCCTTCGGCGTTATCTTACTATGTGTGTGATATTTTTTGCAAATTCTCTTGATTTTTCAAGCTGGTGCAGTCCATTAATTTCCTTTCGGAACAGCTAGCTTGTAAAGTGTCCGAATGTTTTACCAAAACGGTTTACTTACATTACTGCTAAATTAGTGCCGTTCCATTGGGGCAATTAAGAAGCAGACTTTTAGCATTTTTTAAAGTGTGAGAAAATCGAACGCAAATATGCTAAAATCATTAAAAGCAAAGGTTTCTTGATTGACATATTCAGTTTTTAATCGTCCATATCGGGCATAAGTCAGTCACAAAGTCTTTGGCACACAATATTATATCTATTGAATTTATAAATACTACGATTCAAATCTCATTATGACAATTATTAAGAAACTGTATTATATTTTAAATAATATTTCAACCGGTACATATGTGGAATTTGAATATTTATATAAATGAATACATATGTATGTTAATAAAAGCAGCGTTTGAAAGTAAACAGGGTGCTGCAACAATACGTACGCTTACATACAGCACAGCTAGCTGAGATGCTATGCACTTCATTATAATGCGCTACATTATTGTTATTGCATACATGCATGTATAGTAGGAAATTAATGGGTGAATTGAAGAGCTGTTTGAATTTATATAAAATTTTTTAGATCTATGGTTAATTTTGTGGTGAAATTCCATTAGCTGATTTGTTAAATATATGAAATATGGTGGGTGGAATCAATCTTGGAGTTTGTGACAACATTTTAAGCAAGCATTTGGTGAGATCGTTCTGGACAGCCAGAAATCGATTAAATCGAGATTTTAATCAATCAGAACTCGCTTACTGAATAAGAGGTTTAAACAAAATGACTTGAGCATTTTTGGAATCCTCACAAAGGCATCTCCATCTGTAGTCAGCTAAAAAAAGAATTAATTGTTCTGAGAAATGATTGTGGAAGTATATAGAAGTACTGTTTCTCTTTCTTAACGGTTTTTTTTTTCTTCATCTAACATGAGTACGATGAGTATAAATCGTGAAATTTTTTGTAAAGCTTATGTTGCACACGTATTCATTTCTCAGTTTCATTAAGATTTCAAAAAACATCATAGGACCCGTTGCTGGTCTCATCTATAAAATGCATTGCATCGCATCGCCTCGCATCGCATCGCATCGCATCTCGATAAACATTGAATACATGTGTACATACGATGCAAGATGCAAGTAAAGTCTGAGTAGATTTTCCTGCAATACCTTGTATATGAACCCGTAAAAGAGGATTTACATACAATTGACCATAAATCTCCGATACTTTTTTGCAAAACGTAATAATAAATTAATAATAATAATATTTATGTTATCTGTATTCATCTCTTGTTGTTGTTGATATTGTTTGCTTTGTTCAAAATTTACACATATATATAAACAGGCATGGCATTGACATTAACGTTAAATTTTTAAACCTAGATGCGACATAACCAATAAACAATAAGTGCACGATTCTTAAATGAAGTATGTTTTTATACAGAAATTCTTTTTTAAGGAGCGCGCGACTTACGTAGGCAAAGGAAGGCAGACAAAGTCGTGCGTAATGCAATAAATGCTAATCAACTTGTGTCATATTATTTTTGTTCATTTGTTCACTCATTCATTCGTTCATTCATACAAATTCATATCGTGTCAGATTTTTTATATGAAAGTTAATAAAGCAAAAAAACAAATACGCTATATACACGAACGATATTAGGTTGTCAAGTTAACTTGAGCAGAAAAAAATCTGCAGATGCGTTTATAGGATTAGTTTAGCATACAAATTTTTTGTTGTTTTTTTAATAAATTTGTGGCATTTCTTTTAGTTATTTAACTTCTTCTTTTTTTACGGCCCAAGACTTCAATATTACGTCGAATTGAACGCATTTCGTACATTCTCGCAAATAAGTGCCCAGATTTACACACATCTTGAGACAAGAATAAAAAAGATTTTCATTTCCATAGATTTATTTAAAAATGATTTCACACAAACTTTTCGGCCGTTATCTAGCGTAATAAACATTAACCTAGCATTCCATTCACTTAAAACTCTTCATGCTCGTCCCGCAATTAAACACGATTAACTACGTATGTGTATTTATGTGTGTGTATATACAGAGAAGTGTGGATTCTTCAACGCTTTTATGTTAAATTATTACCGCATAACCTTTGGACAATAATTTCAGAAATAACACAAAGCAAAAAATAAGATGACGAAAAAAAAAAACAAAACAAAACTAACTGAAAAGGTACCACCTCTTTGTGTGGACTGTGTATTATAGCAAGCGTTTAAATCTATACTGATCACTTGTTAGGTAGAGTAGTTATGGCTGTTGGCGTTTGCATCTTTTCGAGGATTTCAGTAACTGTGTAAAACGACTCTATGCTCTACACACAAAGCTCTCTGTTCGTTCTGTATGTAAACATTTTTTATAATAAAGCTTCTATATATAAGCACACAGCATACACATTCATATGTATATATGAAGACTTGCGTTACTCTCTTTTTTGTTTTATATATTCGCTAGACCGATAAAAACGTATACACTTAATGTGTAGCTATGTGCTTATGGGAAACTACTACTTCAAGCTCTTCAAATAATATGTATATATACGTAGGTACGATTAGCTTATTCGTGGTTGCTGTTTTATTTTTCTACTTAAGAACGGTAGCTGGGCGGTATATTAACTTCATTAAGTCGTTTGCACATTAACGAATTGATTTGCAAGGCGAGAAGCACGAGGCTCTTGACTTAGTTCAAAAATGCTTTTATTTTTCTATGAAAAACCTCTGCAAGATTAGTGTACTTTACGTAAGGTTTCCTCAGAGATTTGATATAAATTACTCTGTGGTAATTCCGTGCTACCACTGATAGATGCGACTTAAAAATTCTATCGTATATTTTTCTCTTCACTTATGTGCGCAGAACGTTTAGTCTGCATTTCAAAGCATTGAAAGATAAGCAACCACTTTTCGGCTGTGGATCTTTTGCTGAGATGTGCCAAAAATATTGCGATGTCGAATCATTCTCCAAGAGTTCAATGCCTTCATCTATCATAACAATCTTCTCTCAACAATAACTTTTTATTGTTCACGGTGCTACGATAAAGTTATGATACCATGCGAGTAGTCCTGATATCATGAGGTTAAATCGAGCCTGTATATCAAAGTTCGGCTTATTTTTGATAAGCTAAGATACACGCTGAAGATATGCTCTCAAATACTCTCTTTACCCAATGATTTCTTTTTTACTAATTTAAAATTTTCCGTGCTATTACCCACTGCCAGGATCAGGTCTCCCATGAAAAATTATGCTATACAGCAAGATAACATCCGCTGAAAATTAATTTTAATTAGACTTTTCAAAGTGTCCTTTCTTCGCATAATATTATCGTGAGCGGCCGTCCTTCATCCTGCAATTATAGTCTGCAGTATGATTATTCTGAGGGTTACCAGTGACCATAGGGCAACTATGTTCATCGAAAAATTGCTGGAAATTAGATTAAATTCAACGGCACAAAGGCGAGATTAATTATCAATTTTTTAATGCCATATTAGGTACTTGAGTTGCTCCTCGCTCTCGTGCTTTCATGGCAAATAATAATCATCACCAGAACATGTGAACTTGTAAAGCAAACTTAACTAAACCTTCATACTGTATTGAAAATGTTTTAGGACTATAAACTTAATATGTGCAATTCTGCAATGTGCTCAAACTTCGTTCATTTGTTCGACTATTTAGTCAATTTCTCTTACTCAGTTGCTATTTGCTCTTCCATCATTTCTATGCTTTGCGCGAAAGCATGCATGCATTTGTGTTGCCTACTCGTATTGCAATTTTCTTTCTAAGCATTATACATATTATATATATATATATATAATATATGTACATATTATTATTGTTATTTACTTCTCTTGGCGATGTTTTGTTTATAAAACTCACATACCGTATCATCATCAATCAGCGGCTGCTTGCTTGCTTGCACAGCTGACACAGCATGACAAAAGCCAATACACCAATATATTACGACATGTGCGCGCTGTACATAGATCTTGCTGCATTACGCTCGCTATTTCCATTGTTCTTGTTATTGTTAATTAATTAGTTAACCATTTTTGACGAGCATACTCGTCACAAGAAAAATGCAACATTTTGTGTTATAACGAGTATATTTGTGATGTGTAATGAGTAGTGACAATTTGCAGTTTAAATTACAATTTTAATGTAAACTCAAATATATTCGTAAAGTGCAAGACGTTTGAAACGTTTTGAGGCCAAATCGAAATAAGACGAGAACATAAAATCTATGCGCACAATAATTGTTGCACAGCCGTCCTAATTTGAAACCATAAAGCACAACAATGAGAAATGGTATCCCACACTCATAACTCATAATAAAATAAGAAATTTTGTTGCATTAATTTTGCACGGCATTGTGAAAGAAGCATCTGTACAGATGTAGTTTTCTACAAGTGATAGTATTAGTACTCCGATCTTTGGTAAAATATAATAAATTTGTTCATATTGTCGAAAACAATACAAGTGTTGGTACTGTTTTTCAATTCACCAAATAAAATAGCAAAAGTTATGTTAATTTTAGTAAATAAATATATGTGTATATTGATATAAAAAATAAAAGTCCATTTCATTACAATGCAATTTTGTTTTATGCATATTTCCTGTTTGACGAATACAGGTCAATAGCCAGCCGAAGGACTAAGTTCAAATGTGATCTCTCTTTTAAACTGGTGCGAAACGATATTTTGATTTCAAATGATTGAAATGCGAGCTATGTAATCTATCCTAAGTTAATAAACCCATAAAGTAAGAAGCTTTGTTAAGATTACATGTTACAATTGCTTACTGTACTCATTCCATTACTTGCTAAAAGATGCCGTTATACCAATATAGTTATAGGCCCAGCCCGTCCACGACAATTTGACAATTTGATTTTTTTATAGGCCTGTAGTGTACTTCTAATAAGAATAAGAACAACATTGTACAAAGATAGTAAAAATTTGATTTTAATAAAATCAAAAATATTTACTCTAAGGGTAGACAGTGCCAATGTTGGACTTGTAAATAGCTTGGAATACCTGTGGACGCTTATCGATAATAATGTAAGGTAAAAAGTCTCGTGATTTTACATTGTTATTAAATTCCTTTTCTCCGTCTTGTGATTTTTAGTATGGTCTAGGTTTTGTTTCCAATTCTTAGGAAATCTATTTGCAAACTATTTTCAGGAATTTAAATTTATAATCCTTTAATTCGCTCTTATCTTACGACTCAACTCTCTTGACTCAATTTTCGACTAACTTTTCGACTGACTGACTTTCCGTCAATATTCTGCTTATATACACAACACAACCAAGCTACCATTGTCTAAATTCATCACGACATTTTTAATCCGTTAATCCGTTTTTCCGCTAAGTTTCTGCCAATTGCCGTTAATCTCTTCGCTAGTCGTCCGCTGCATGACGCAAGTAATGCGACGTAAATGTATACTTGGTTTTCCCCTTCCTTTAGAATTTGGTTTCTTAGAAAATTGACTAATTTTTATGGAAACTCGAACAATTAAATATGGGATTTTCGTAACAATAAGTTATGCTTTGATGCATATATAAATTCTTTGTGGTCTCGGGGTCAATTTCCTAATTAGAAAGTTTTATTCCCTGAATATCTGTATGCTCTTTCAAATCAAAATCAGAGTGGTCAAAACTTTAATTTATGCCCTAGAATTTTATAGTTCCACGAATACTTCAAACGTGGAGAAACTGAGATTGTTATATAACCGTATAATTAGATGTACATTCTCATTGAGGCGGTATAACCATATGTAAGATTGTGTCCTACGTTTTCTAGATTTTGCTAGATTGTTAATTCAACAAATAAATAAATAAATAAATATTAAAAAAGACTAGAAATACCTACAGTGAGTCAGTCAGACAGAGAAAACACGTTTCTAAGTTCATTCCACTAAGAATTGGGCGTTTTCCCTGCCAAATTTTAGTCTTTTTATGCAAATTTTAGTCTTTTAGACTCCGCTTAATTCAAGAATGGCTCCTATATAACTGCCCCAAAGTGCTTCAACCTTTTCCACAAATCACCAGGTATGAACCCCACCAAAAATGTGTGCGATGAATTAGACCGACGTGTGCGAATATACTCAATCTCTTGTGTCCAGTATGTGAAAAATAGAATACAAGAAGAATAGAGTAAGATCCCTGTTTCCTACGCACGAAAAATTATATATAAAAGATGTCAAAACCTTTAAATGACGTTATTAAGCAAAAAGGATACCCCACCTAATATTAATTTTAAACAATATGCTGTTTTTTATTCTCGTATCCTTCCTTATATGAAAAAAACTTAGTATTAATGACGCTATTTTTTTGAAGTTGTTGAAGTTATTTAATTTTCTTGCTGCTGCTTGCATCTTTTATTGTTTTTTTTTTATTATTTTAATATGTATTCCCTAGTAGCATAAAATAGTAAAAAAAAATTTGCATGTTTGGACAATGGACTATGTTTCACAACCTATTACTTTTTGTCGCGCGAAAAAACCAATATTGATGAGACTCACTGTATGTGTGAATCTATGATGAATATAATCTATGAAATAGAAAACCATCTCAAGTTTGAAAAGTTTAGCATTAATTGCTTCGGCTGAAAATGTAAGTAAGGTAAGAAATGTAACTTATCGAAAGGATATAAAATACATTTACATTCCCGTTGATTTCGTGCCCCTAAAATCTAGAATTCCTAGTTCAACTTTATCGCAAATCGCTCCAATTTCACCCCAGTCGCATCAGCAATTGAATTTAATAAAAGAGCGATAGTGCAATGCTCTTTTTGTTTCACATTCAAAATTGCAGTTCGTAGATACTCTTCAATAGCTTGAGGTTAAACTTGTACCCATTCATGATAATTTGCCTGTTGTCTGACTTCTTACGATTGCAATTTTTTATATGATAATGATGAGGGATCCTTAGTTTTCTATGAATCGACAAACAGCATCCTCGGCCTGTAAGAGACAGCCCGTGTGCATAACAGAGAGGCACATATTTTTTGCATAAAATTTTTTTTCTTGAAAGAGTAGATATTGAATGAATTGTTAATAGGTTCCGATCCTTTTCATTGTTTTTCTTACTTTTGTAATTATCATTTCATTGGGATGTATTGAAAAACGAAATTCAAGTTTTGGAAAGTTTTTGCAGGCACTATTCTTTCTCTGAGTGCCCTAACCAGCACATATTTTTTCTTTTTGGTAAATGTTACACTTACAATATAATTATAATATGTGGTAAGAATTAGCATCTTGCTTTTTAATCTTCGTTTGAAATAACGGTCTTTTCCGTGATCAGTCACTTACGTTTAGTAAATAATTACAACAGTAAATTACGTAGATACACAATTATGGTAGCCATGACCTGCTGTATATTTATTTGTTGTTTAATTTTCATACAGATCCAGCCATTAAAAACCTCGTTAGAAGATATGCAAGTATGTCGCGTAGTCATGATCAACACAAGACTCCGGATTAATTCAGTTAACTCCGTTCTTGTGTCCATTTGGCCGCAGAGCCGGGAAAACGGAAACATACGTTACTCATAATTAACTAGGATCATTAACTAGCTTACAAGATTTTAAAAACTGCAAACAGTTGCATTCATGGAATTTCCTTTTCAATAATTCAATTTTTTTTGTCAGCAGTTCAATATGTTAAACCCTGAAATCACATGTGAGCCGTATCTTTGAGACAATAAATTTGTAACGATGTCTAAGAACGATTTCTAAGAACGACATGCTCGGTTTACACTTTTTCACACAATCTTCGATGTTTGGCTTAGCGGAGCTCTCGTAAGGACCAGGGCTTACTGCGTAATCGCCGTGTACCATTTATCGTTGGTAAATCTTTCCATGTAACATGCTATGGTTTGAATATTCTTGTTAGAATATAATTATAGTAAATGTCGAGAATTTAAAATTTGTCGCAAGGAATTTCTTTCATACATGTTTCGAATGCTAGTAATATTAATGGAGTTATTTGAGAAAATTTGGAAGCCTTTTAAAATGAAATGAATTGAAATGCGCTAAGAATTAATTAAATTTAGTGTTTATTATATGAATATTGCGGGTTTCTTTCGAGAACTTTTTTCTTTTTGAATTTCGCTGATATATTTTTTTTCCCTTAATGTATATGTTATGAAATTTTATTATAGTTCTTTTTGTTCTTGGGTTTTTTTTTTTGTTACTTTTGCCGCATCTTATATGTATGTTATATATGTATATATATACGTATATATACAGTAACATATAAGTAAGAAAATTAAATTCGGTCGGAACCGAATCTTTTATACCCATCACAGTTTACCCCCAAAGAAAAGCAAAAGAAGTAAAAAAACAAAATTCTTATGCTTTATAATATGGAGTGAACGCAGTTGATTTCTTCTATTTTCAAAGTAAAAGTTTTCGTTGTGGAGGCATGTGGGCATTGTAGGCGTGTTTTTTGAAAAGTATACGTCAATTCCAAATTTGTTTGCAAATTTGTAGGCGATATTTTCATTTTCGCTAAAGGGAGAATGTTTATCACAACTAATATAAAGTTGCGCAAACGGATAAATAGACAGACGAGCAATTTGCAGACGAGTTTATATGCTCTATGGGGTTTTTAAAACTTATATAAGTATTAAACAAAACTACATTTTGATACATTATAATATTGGGCAGACGTAGTAAATTTTTTTCATTTTTGTACAGGTGCCACAGCATCGCTCATAGAATATGTGTTCAAATTTTTGTACATTTATATGCTATAGCTTATAAGTAATAAGCAAAAAACCAATTTCTCATTCTTTATGGAAAATAGTGGTGTTCTCAGTTTACGTGTTCCTGTGGGCGTCAACCAATTTGACCCATTTTCAATAAAAACCTGCGTGCAAGAACTTCCAATGTTTCTGCCAAATTTGAAGTCGGTAGCTTCATTTTTGCTTCCAGAAGAATGTTTACAACAAGCATGACACAGACGGACAAACGTACTTGCTTAAGTCGATTTAGACCTTCCTTCTTAACCCTCATCCTTCGGTAATGGGTGTAAAAATAATATCTATAAATTGTAAATTGCACATATATATATATATGATGATCTTAGATCACATATGCGCACTACAGAATCACGTATGTGTTTAGGATTGTTCATGTGTTTGAAAGCACTAAAAAATACAATATTTCATCGAATTTAGTTTGCATTGATTATGCAAATCGTGTTTTAGACTTAATTAATTTTGTTAAAAAATAAAAACATGTATACAATTAAATCTAATGTAACCATATATTAATCACAAGCCCTTGTTTAAAATATTCCTTATAATGATATTGAAAGTCATCTTAGGCGTCGGCATATTCAATAACATCGTCAATTTTAACAGTTTCATTGCTGCCACCCGAATGACTGGATCCCGAATCGGGTGGTAGAGCTGTTGCTCCGCGCATATCCAGTTCAAATTCATTTTTAATAGGATGCTTATGCCGGACATCGGGCGTAGTGTAAGAGGGTGGCATTACTAAATGCATATTTTTGGGTTTAGCGGTGGGATTGAAATTCGTTTTAATTTGTAAATCTTGAGCGATTTTTCGCACATTTGTTAATGCTCTTTGAGACAAAACGTCAGGCAAATTATCGGTAGTATTAGGATTACGTAATCTATGTTGCTGTTGTTGTGGTTGCTGTGAAAGCGCTGGATGATTGCGTTTAGGTATAGCATATTGAGTTGGTCTGCGGGAACAATATGTTTTATAAGGCAAGGTAGTAACAACAGCATAAGGTGGATTAATATGCGAACCTGTAAAGTTATCCGTTTAGCGTATTTTTGCAGCAATGAAATCGGATTCGAACCCGAAGCTGTTGTTTACTAATGCAAATTACCTGTTTCATTTATCGGCTCTGTATATAAATCAATGGTAGGCGGTTGCCCATCAGCCGGCGAAGCATATTCATTGCGTAATAGCGGTTGTTGGGCACAATTTGGTTCTGCATATATAGGCTCGGCTCCTGTTTCGGGAATAGATGGTTCATTACTTTGCTCTGATCGAGAAAAACTATTGGTGGAATAAAAATCTCTTTCTATACCCACTAAGCCAGGCTCAGTGTAAATGGCTGTTTGATCGGCCGGTGGGGCATTGGGCAGCGGTGACTGCAAATGTTCGGTTAATATACGATTAAAAGCTATAAAATCACTGCCAGAATTTTGAACCTTATTCAATAAATTGACTATTTCACTAGTGAATTTAACGCATTTTACTTCATTCAGATTTTGTGTCATCATACGTTGGGCGCGCTCATTTATTTTTTTGTATATTTCCGGGTACTTTTTCTGTATTAATTGAAGTGATTGATCAATTATTAGGCGTTCTTCTCGGCTAAATTCATGCAAATGAGTTCTCGTTTGAATGCCACTGGAGTTCTGAGGTAGTGTGCAAGGTGTTCCCTTGAAATAGCAAATCAGAATAATAACTATTGCGCTAATAAGTAATAATATGAAAAGGCTGCCAACCAAAATTAAAATTAATTCAGGTAAGCGATTGTTTCGTTGTTCAAGCTCTTCGGGGGTAAAGAAATGTCCGTCGATTTTTTTCAAATTTTTGTTCGCCACGCAATCCAAAACAGTTTTACTCTCGTCGCACACTTCATTTAAATATTTAAGTGTATTGAACGTCGACGAATTAAAACAGTTACCTAATTTATCATCGATGGTACAATAGATTTCTGACCTTAAATCACGAGCGGACAAACGATCAAGCCAATCTAAATTGCAGCGACATGGTGCATTTATCGATATCTCACGAAGTATGCAATAAGGATTTGTAATATTTAGGCTGCCCGATAATGGTTGCGTTAAAGAATTACGATTGAAACGGCAGTTAACTGGTTGCGCGTCAGCCTCCAATACTATACCGCCGAAGACACCAAATTGATTTTTTTCCAAGACTATATTTGACCAGCCTTTAACTCGCAACCAATTGTTGCCCAGGTGTTTGATATTATTATTTATTATAGTGGCATTTATGGATGTGACGTAAATTGCGTTTTCGTGAATTGTGTCGATTCTGTTCACGTGCACACGTACATAAATATAAAAAAGAAATTGAGAACGAATTAATGCACATTTATAAAAGACACACAGCTCATTTTTGTTACCTATTGTTAGCTAATATTAATTCTGTAATGCCACTACCGTAAATGGCTTCACTTTCGATAAAACCAATACTTGCATCCATAATTGAGACGTGGTCACTGAAAAGCTTAATTAGTTTATAAAATTGTTAATTAAACGGTATGCAACTATAGATATAAACAATAGGTTACCTTTTCTGTTATAGCTCTGGCTTTAATAACATCAATGCGACAACTTTCAAATACAATCGAATTGATTTTAATAACATCAAAAGTACCGGCATTAATTGTGCCGATTGTGCAATTTACAAAACGTATCTCACGCAAAGATGCCTCGAAACGGTAAATATTATCAATGTTTGAAGATTCGATACGAAGCTATTTAAAAAATATATATTAAAAAAGTGGAAAATTATCACGTAATGACTCTTCCTTACAAAATTAACGTACCTTAGCTTGGGCTGAGTTAAAAGCCTTTTCCCCTATACGCAAATCCTTAATCCCCACGAATAAACCATTGATTTTAGCATTCTCAAATGCATCTGCATACAATATTAAGTCGTTGCTATTGCGCACCGTTAGTTTACAATTTCCTAAAGGAATTCAATTTCAATTACATCTAACGAATGTTTAATGAGTGTCTTTATTAAACTCACCCGAGAATGCCTTTGTTCGGATAATCACTGTGTACACATTGTTAAAACTAATTTCAGGATACGGCCCATTATTGCCACGAAACGCTTCAGTGTTTACTTCAATTTGTTCACCATCTGCATACTGGCCTTCGATAGTAATACTATTAACGGTGTTGTTGATAAAGAAACCACGATCCAAACGAAACTGTGTATTGCGTTCCAGTTTAACGAAGATCACCGTAGCGTCCAGTGGCACTTTAAACGATTTGTCGAAAACCGAACTTAACTATACAAAATTGAGAAATTGGAAATGAATTTACTATATAAAGTAACTTTAAACATTCTAATTAATACTGTAAAAATTTCTTAAAATTTCGAAATTTCAAAATTTTTGGGTGCAAACTAGAATAAAATTATATTAAATAGCCCGAATTTTGTATCATCCAATGTTAGGATTTTTGAAATTATGTAAATTACATTACTATGCACAAAGACTTCGTTAAAACAGCACCTTCTGGTGATGTCATTCACCTATTGATGGCTGCATGAATTGAAAGGGTACATCGTTTACAGAGAAACGTTGTCAGTATATCCATGAGTTGTGGCGAAACGTACAAAAATTTTAAATATTACATAAATTATGGGATTTGCACCGCACATTTCATTTATATACATTGCGTAGAAATTTAACAATATCTGGGGGTAAAGGTAGATATGAAAAGCGAAAATCTGTGATCTGATTTTATCTTTCACTCTCTACTTTCAATCCTTCCTGATTATCATCACTCTCACACGTCTAGGGGATATCCACTGAATGTCTGATCAGAAATATATATATGTACGAACAAATGTACAATGCTATATATGAGATTTGTGATCTTTTGTATCTTGAGTCTGAATCGCCATTTCTTTTTTTTTTTTTTGTTAAATGTGGCTATTTTTGAGCTAATTTCAAGTAATAATATTAAATATTTTATACTAATTAAGAGCGGACAGAAGGACAGATTTAGCTGCAGTTTGAATTTGCGACCATATTTTTCTTTTCATTCAATTCGAGGAAGTGCATTTACGTCAACTAATCGACAGTAAATTATATATATGAAAATAAGCTGAGAAAGTTATGTTTTCTTCCGACCTGAGAGGTTCTAGTCATCATATCTTATGAGCCAGTGAAAGTTATTAGCCTTTTTTCAAAATATGTACATGTCAAGCTACAGGTTACTACCTTGATATGGGTCTTTAGTCTTTCATTTAAAACTATAGTAAACGATGCGCCTATTTTGACACCCATCACCGCAGGACGAGGAATATATTCATTTTGTGAAAACATCTGAATGGGCGTTTCAGAATGACGCTTCATAGACCCTACAGAGTATGCATATTCTTGATCAGCTTTAAGCATATCTGTCTGTGTGATGTCTGTTGTAAACATTCTCCTAGCGGCAAAAATGGAGCTATTGACTTCAACCTTGGAAATGTGCCAAACCGGTCCATGCACATGCCCACAGCACCATGAAAACTGAGAACACCTCTGTTTTTCAAAAGGAAAAAAAATTGGTTTTTTACTCATAGCAAATGTAAAAAAATTTGTTCATTGTGGGACATGCTGTAATATCTGCACAAAAATGGAAAAAACTGGCCGCGCTTTCTCAAAATTATAGTTATTCATAGTATTTGTTTTTCAAAAGCTTTATAACGCACAGAAGCAAGCTTCAAAAACTGTATAAAGTGTATAAATTCTTGTCCGTTCGTCTGTCCACCTGCCCGTATGCGTCATTGTGTAGTAGTTGTGGTGAAAATTCCACCGAAATTAAAAATGAATATATTGCCTACAAACTGGCAAGAGAATTTGAAAAGGACCCAAACTTTTCAAAGAACACGCTTACGCGCCTATATAGCAAAACCTGTGACCATTTCTGGGTCCCGTGTTTTTTGCTTGTTACTCACACAACTACAACGTATATGCCATATAAATTTACACTATTATTCTGAAAATAGAAAAAATCAGCTGCGCCCACTCATTGTTATAAAATATGAAAATTTAATTTTTTTCATTTTTGTTTAACTTAACTTGCTTGCGGATAGGCTGAATTAGTTCAATTTATTGAGATGGCTATTCCCAGCAAGAATGAATATGTTTTACACGATTTTGGATTCGCATATCAGGTATCTAGAAGCAAAACACGAAATTTCATCTAACCTCACATTTCGAATTATTTTGTAAAGTTAAAATATATGTTGTCTGGTGAAGCAGTAATGTAATCACATTTTCATCTATAAGAATTTCGTCACTTTAGTTGTGTGCGTTTCGCACAATTCACAAATATTACTATATTACTATATGGTCCCCATATTGATACTGACGCTAAAAGGCACATGGGAAGAAATGACTCGTTTTAAACTTATAGGCAAAACTTTTTGCATAAACGCTGAGACCCCGCCGTGCCCACTTTACGAATTTTGTTAGAACATTGTTACGAAAATCCCAAATCTAGTTCATGCTAACCAATTGATTTTTTCCCCAAGTAATAAATTCCCTAGAGAGCTGCCGGCCGACGAAAAAGATTAGCGGAAAAGCAGGTTAACGGATTAAAAATGAAGCCATGAAGTTGGTAGTAATAGTAATATGCTTGTAAACATGTAAATAGACTATTTGCCCGAAAGCAGACTCAGTCGTTCAAGAACATTTGAGTCGAAAAAGAATATTAGAGTTGAGAAGTCGAGAGTATGGCCAAAGTAAAATGTAAATAATCCTACCTTTAAAGAAATAGATTGTAAATGAAGAAACTTGAAGTTAAAAGAATTTTAAAGTGTGTTTCTCTTGAAAAGAATGTCCACGATCTAGGGATACGAACAGTGTCCTAGGGAAGCGAATTTCGTAAGAATACATTATATATTCAGTATGTTGTTCTGCGTTTACTTCACTCTTGTTTATCTTCTTATCGATGTATTTATACAATTCGATCTTAACTCCTTCAAGAGGTCATTTCATCACTTGAAGAACTTGTACCTCAACACTGTAATTATGAGGATTTATATATGAGATTATGCTGCAAAACTATTGCGTGTTACAGTTCCACTTTCCATCAAACAACTTTTCACCTTCAAAATAGTGATTTGCTTTTGTATTATCCCTTTGACTTTGATAATAGTGTGATTGGTTTGACACCGTATATGGACGCAAGTCATCATATCATCATATATAGAAAGCGAAGTAAAAAATGCATTGAATACCCAAAAAGTACAAAAGAGAATAAGATTATCCGAGTACTTAACGTAAAAGCGTTATAGCGATTTGCTGGAAATTATGATGTAGTTACAGAAGCGTCTGACCGGACAGGAACTACAAAAAATTTAAGAAAAATGTTTTTATTTCTCAACACAGTTACTTTTTAACTTGATGCGATGTTCGATGGCTTTGATACCCTGTTTGTAATAAAACTTGAATAAAAGTTGTGCAACCCAACAACCAGGCTCTCAAAAGGCAGAATTTAGCTCGGCTTTGAATTGCTTAGCACGTTAAATGCAACTATTGTGTCACATAACTATGTCCAATATGTTTGAAAATCTTAACTGGTAATTTCGATTTGATGCTTGGTATATATTTTCAAACACTTATTGCTGATTAGTGGAATCGGGTAGTTCTGCGACCACACTCACAGAAGAATGTTCTATACTTGGCAGAGCATCAATTCGCGATTGCGAGAGGAAGAGAGAAAGTAAAAAGCGTATTTTTTTACTCCTTAACTATCGTTTAATGAAATTCACAAAAACATTTGCAGTGTTTGTGTTTTTGAATAAATAAACAAATAAATGAGTTATCGGTACGTTTAGTGTTCATTTGACTTGGTACTCTTCACAAGTGTTCCCTCTTGCCAACACAGTTCCTGAACTATATGTAATTCATCAGTATTTACGCTTACCTGTTTTGCGAAGATGCGTACCTTTGCTTATAAAACTTGTTCGGTGCTCTTCTTCTTCTACCTATTCTTATTCCTAATTTATGTATTTCTCTCCATAATATATGTATACAATTAATGTTTAACTCCTGATGATCAATGCCTTGCACTGAGCGGTATTCAGAATAAATTTATTTGTAACTTTTCTCTCCTCTGCGAGTAACGATACAATAAATGTCTTTCAAACGTGATATTATTCAACAGAGGCATTTTTCTTTCATCTAATGTACTTCACATTGTCTTTTCTTTTCTGGTCGCTCATGGATATGTTACAAGAGCAATAAATCAATGAAACTGAAAATTCTTTAACCTCAGCGTTTCTTAAATGAGAATGATGAAGTGAGAAAGAGAGAGAGAGAGAGAGAGAGAGGGAGAGAGAGGGGGGAAAAAAAGCAAAGAGAAACAAAAGCGGAGAAAGTGTGTTTAACTTTAGAGTACGTGATGTTTAGTTAGGAATTTCAATCATCACGCGTGACTTTTACACTTTGTACTTATTTTCGTCGCGTGCCGATCGACTGTGGGAAAACACAATTGCAAAATCACTCAGTGCAGACTGTTTGAAAGAGTAAAGGATGTAAGTATATGCACAATTTGAAATGTATATACAATAAATATGTGCGTACAGTGACAGAAGGTCGAAACGAATAACATAATACGCAAGCTTGCGTGCGTATTGTTTGATTTCAAGGAATACGAATTTTCCAGTAAAAAAGCTTTACATGTGTTTTACTCGTTAACATTTGAGGAATATATAAATCGTGTATGTAAATACATTTTAATGTTAATCCATAATTTGTTCAAATCAAAAATCTAAACGAATCAGGTGAAGCGTTAAGCGAAAGGTGTTAAGATGAACTTTCAGTGCACATAGTCGTTCTCAATAGTTTTTTGTTAAATGTAAGCGTATTAGCAACTATACATCAATAAAGATATATTCAAAGTTATGTATTTTTTTGAAAGCGTTTGAGTACCGCAAGCGTATTAGCGGGTGAGCCATGTTTACTTGCGAACTTTGTGCGGATTGGTTTAAATATACCTGCATTAAGTTTTAAATTTTGAACTTGTTTTTTGCGACTTTGGGAATCCTATGATAAACAGCAGAACAAATAGATTGAGAGACAGCTCGGTATGTATGATTCGGAGCTTGTGATGTATATGAACGCGGAATACACCTTCTTGTTTACCGTATTTGGTCTAATGCAAGGTAAAATTTCTGCCGATATTGATATTGACGTCACTACTTGGAATCAAGTTAGCGTGACGGGAATTTGGCAGATAGTAAATGCGCGTAATGTGAGAATTGTGTTGTTCTGAAGGGATATAATCTGAATTCGTAGAATAATTGAATAGTAGAAATGTTGTGACTATGTCCTTTAATTAACAGAATAACAAAAACAAATTAGCCAAGACCATGAAGAGAGAGAGAAAGAAAGAAAGAAAGAAAGAGAGAGAGAGAATCTTAAAAGTATAATGACCAAATTAGAAGCCTTTTTTCCTTAAGCAGAAGAGATAGAATTTTATATATGTATATACGATATATACCCACAATATTCCAAGTGGAACAAATAAAAAATTGTTTAGTTTTAGAAAATGTTGTCTTCTTAAGCTGGCACGCTTTAGTCTGCCCGTAAATAACTTTAAAAGTGAAACGATAATTTGTACTTCTCTATTTCGCGTGTGTAATATGAGTTGCGTGCTTACATATCCACACAAATTTTTTTATACCTTTAGTTTAGGTTCTTTCTGTTTTCTTTCTGTTTGTCATACTCAAAAGCGTTTCCGGTTTCAAAAAGTTTTCTATTTAAAAACTAAAAAAAAGAAGCAAAAGCACCTGAAAGAATGTGTTTGATATCAATACGATTTGAGGGATCGCTCTTGGCAAACCAACAGTGGCGGTAATCGTCGCCTTGTCTATTTATATTCGAAAGAAATAAACGATAATTTTTATGGACTGCCACAGAAGATTTTTACCTTATTAATGTGAAATGAGTGTTTAAGATTTCCGCGAAAGAAATGGGTAAAGTGAATATTCTTTACCCGCATAGAGAGAGAGAGTATATGTTCTTCACCGGGATAGAAAAACATAAAAGCAACTGAATATTGTTTTATATACATATATATAAAAGGTCATCAAATAAGTGCTTTTATACACACCACCCCGCGAGAGAAAGAGAGAGAGAGAGTGAGAGAGAGAGAAGAACGGAAGCATACTCTTCATGTCATAATGCAAGTAACCTTCAGAGACTCAATTGATCAGCGTGAAATTGTGAATCAATGAAGCTATGTTCGTCTGTCCGTTGGGTGCGTATAGTTGAAACTTTTCTAGTCGCAAAAATGAAGATATCGACTTCAAATTTGGCAGACACTTTGGAAGAACCTGCACTTAGGTTGCGCACATAGCCGCAGTAAAGCAGTAAACTGAACGCAGCAAAGCTTCTCTAAGCAAAAGTTTGTGGGTTTTTGCTCATTACAGCACGAACAGTAAACGCTGCTTCTGCTGATGAGTTAGCAAAACGTGCTATTAACATGGAAGGGTTTCTATTCGATCTAGAGAACTGCTGTCGCTCTATTAAAAGACTTGGAAATCGAAATTGAGCAATTTTGTAGAGATAGGTAAGAAACCTGAGTTTTAATTAATCGGGAAAGAGAGCATTAACGAAGAAAGGGATATGATCTTTAAGTTTGACGATATGAACAAAACGTGCTATACGGTTAATAATACTTTGAAGCCTATCTAAGTTATAGCTTGGGAATCCAGAAAGACTTCAATACAATAATTAATATGCGTCATGAGAAACGACTGCGTAACGATCGGTTTAAGCTTTAGGGGCAGATACAAGTTTAAATTGTGCAGTTTTCGAAGCGTAAAGCAAATTCTAGGAGCGACATTGTAGATGCGGAGTTCAAAGTTAAGTTTGCAATCAAGGGTTACCTCAAGACATTGCATTGAATCTACAAGATCGATGGAATACTCATATATTTTTATATTGAGGTTGAACGATCCAGCACGCGAAGACTTGTAGAATGAGGTCTTAGCCTTACTGGAGTTAATACAAAGCATATTATCTGTTATCTAGGAGTTAAGAATTGCCGAAGACTCGTTAATGTGGTTTTCGAACGAATGCAAATTATTAGCATTGTTCCTATAAAACAGAAAAATGTCATCTGCATATGCAAAGAAAGCGCAATCGTTACTAACAAAATCCCCAAGATCATTACAAAAAGGTTAAACAGTAGGGGGCCCAAAAGGGAATCTTACGGTACGCCAGGCATAGTCTCACTGAGCGAAGAATTGGAGTCATCCATAGAAATAATCTGCTTACGATCTGTAGTATACGACTACGTAAACTTACAAGCACTTCAAGAAAATTTATCATACAATTTGTTAGTAACCTTAGTGGATGGGACTATGTCAAATGCTTTTATTAGATCCAAAGTGATAAGAGCACAGCTCATACATTGATGTTTTCCCTACTGGACTCCGTGACGGAAATGGAAAGTTTCGAGATGTAGCGTCCAAGCCGAAAACCGAACCGGGTGTCATTTCCCATCTGGGCATCATTACCAGATGAATATTTAGAGTCGGGAATAAGATGTAGGAAGTTGTACAGTATATTGCTTAGAAAATCAAGTTGAAGTTCCATGCAATTTGAAAAATATATTGGACTAAAATTAACTTGCCGTAAATAGTTAGTGTGGCACTAATGACGTTGACAGAAAGCCATAATGAGATTAATGTATGATACAAGAAATCTGGGGGAACAGTTTGATAACATTATACAGAAGTGGGATTCTCACTTAGGAGAATGTAATCGATAAGCGAAATGGATTGGACCGAATAGTAAAAGGGGTCGGTAAACAATTATGCCTGTAACAGAGACCTTTTCTGGAGTACATGACTTGGGCGTTAAAAACTTTATCCGGGTGAAATAAATAGCAATTAAAATCTCCTGGCATTACAATATTGGAATATATGGCAAGCAGGTCACTATGCGTCACTATGCATGCTACACTAACCAGCAATTTATTATTCCGAAGACTCAGTTCAACGAAAGGAGATTCATAGATGCCCTCCTTCCTGATTCGAAAAACTGCCCCAAAGTGTAGTTTAGATGAGATGTATAGGGCAACGTTCCCACCTCAAGACACTACTCGGTCATTTATAGATAAATTATATCCTGGTAAATCTACAGTGGCAGAAACATAGTCCTTTAGCCAAGTTTCACTTATGACAAAAATATCAAAAATATTGCCCTCAAGAAGGTCACCAAGCTCATCGCGAGTATCGTACACCTATTAGAAGGCAGTTCAGATGTGCAGTATTAATATTAAGACGGCCGTACTTGAGGCATTTCGGTAAGAATTTGTGGCTGTCAATCGGTCCTAGATTCGAGCCTAGCGGCATTCAGATAAGTAGTAAGATTGTTATTACTAAAAATCACTATAACAATATAAGTTGTATAGTGAAGAGATTATTGCAAGGTTACTTAAATTTATGGAGGTTATAATTCTGTATGTGTTCACCCAAATGTTATTCTAACAATACTACAATCTAGTCCATAAGAAAAGAAAAAATAACGAAACCAACTACAATAAACTGAAAAAAAAAAACACTGAGATATAATAAGAACGATAGACAAGATGTTGGATAAAGATAAGACTTCATTGAACCTGTTTAGAAACGTGTAAATATTATACGAAGCCATAGCGCCATCATTGTTTGTGAGACTTACTTTACGCAAATCCTAGTTGAGGGCCTTGAATTTGAGTAAGAGTCAAGTTTCACGCAAAGTGGTGGTCATTAGCTCATTAATACAGAATCGAGGAAGTATCTCACCACCAGCGATGTCCGAAAGAGTCGTCGTACGTGTGGTAAGATAGTTTTTCCACAACACATCCCTCACAGCGGCGGTATTAAATGTCAAATTAAGATGTCATTCTTCTTATTTAGGTAGGTGCAATGTCCGTATTCGAGATGTTACATTAAGGCAACTCGCGGTTTTGTTCGATTTAGGTGATTAAGTTTATTGTTTTTTTTTGTTTGATAATGACAATAAACGTGACCGCTTTTAGTTGACTTTCTGTTTGCTATCTATTGTCGTTTCTTTTTAATATAATAAGAGTATCAGTTTAGATTTTCTTCATACACGCACACATAGTTCGTCCGCAGTCACAAAAGTAATATACAGATGACTGTCTGTAAATTAATTAAATGTATTCAATTGATTGACTTATTGAGTATAATAATTAAATATTGTAGTAAATGACTATAATGGTTGTTAAAAAAAAAATGCAATAAAATTTTAAGGTGGTTTAGTTTTTATCATTTTTATGTTAGTCATTGGATTGCTTAAGTACTGTTTATATATACATTAAATATGATGAGGTACTTGGCAAATAAAATATGATAACTACTTGATTAACTTGTTGAGAAAGTTGATGATGTTCGCTTTTCGAATATTTTTCTTGATGAGTTTTCTTACAAATTTTTATAAGTTTTCAGACCATCAGATTTCATTTGAGTTATGGATTTATTCTAATACATTTGAATGGGTAAAGGGATAAAAGAAGAATTCTTAGGTAATTTTTACGGATGGGGGGAGAGATAATAGAAGTATAATATTCGGGGACGTTTAAGCCGATACCGTACTTAGGTGTACATATTAAAAAAAAATGATTATTTAGAAGATACCTTAACAGCGGCAACAAGGCAGGCGTTGTTGGGAGGCATTTTTAATTTAAGAGACTCGACAGCTTAGTGTTAGAAAAGTTTAAAAAAAAAGGAATCATTTAATTTATATATCTAAAGCTAGAAAGAGTGAGTATTTGAATGAAAAAATTTTTTTTTGTAATTTTGTAAGCGATATCTTCATTTTCGATAACGGGAGAATGCCTACTGCAAATACTATACAGTTGCACAGACAGACAGATGGACAGACGAATAGGCGGAAATGCTTAGGTGCATTCCAAATTTGAAGCTGACCGAGAATTTATATACCTTAAATGGTTTTTGAAGCTTGTTTCTGCGCATTATAAAGGTATTGCAAAAAAATTAAATTTTGATACACTATAGTATTGGGTATTGGGTAGGCGTGGTAAATTTTTTCCATTCTTGTGCAGATACTATATCATCCGCAATGTACAAATTTGTGTACATTTGTCTGCTTGCTGTTGTTCATGAGCAATGAGCAAAAACCAATTTTTTATTCCTTTTGAAAAACAAAGGTATTCCCAGTTTTCATGGTACTGTGGGCATATCCTTTGATCGACTAGGCCCGCTTTCAGTACGAACCTGCGTGCAAGAGCTTCCAATGTTCCTCCCAAATTTGAAGTCGATAGCCTCATCTTTGCGGCCAGGAGAATGCTGACAACAGACATTACACAGACGGACAGAGGGACATGCTTAAATCGATTTACAATTTTATGCTGATTAAAAATATATATACTTTGTGGGGTCTCTGATGCTTCTTTCTGAGCGTTGCAATTGTTTTGACAAAATGAATATACCCCTCATCCTTCGGTAATAGCCACAAAAAGTTTGACTTTATGTTAAGAAGCTTGAATTACAACACAATTTGTTCTTGATCGCAGTAAGATTGCGATTGCTTTGTCTTCATATTTTTTCGTCGGTCTAATTATCTATAAATATTTACGTATAGTAATCTTTTTTTGAATCTCTCCGTCTGCTCGTGCTTCTGCTTTTCCACCATGTCGCGTTCTCGTCCGCTCATACCAATATGTTGATCTCTTCTTTTACAAGTCTTTTCGTCTATCAGTACGTTCATGCGTTTTCGTGGTAACCTCCAATATTATGTCCATTGTCACATACCGCATGAAAAGTACCGTTTGATTGTGGTTACACAGTTCCATATATGGCCTCGGGCCAATAGGACGTTGATGTCTACATTACACTGTTAGGAAACGCGGTACCCATTTGGAGTGCTCATGCTTTTCTCATGGCAAAACTTTTATGCATAACATTGGGTATACTGTCTTTTGATGCCTTTACGATATCAGCTATCTTTGGATTATTAGGAATAATTTTCAGGATTTTTTCCGCATCTTCTGATGCCGACGACTTCCGTGTCGTCTATGTCTGTTTGATTTCTTTAAGATTAGCAAACCATCGACACATTGTTATTATCCAGGCAGAAAACTCGCCACAACACATTTTTATGGGGAAGATTGACCCATATTTTTCCCCGTTAAGAAGTTATATTCAATCAATACAAACAATTCTGATTTTCCATTGTTTTGAAAAAAAAAAATATATATATATATATGTAGCGTCAGTGAAACTACTTTAACTCGTAAACGAACGATCGAAAAGACATGAAATTTTGACAGAATTTCTCAATAATTATATGGATGTGTATGTCCCGGCACTTGATGACTGATATGGAGTAGAGCAAGAAGCGGGCTAAGTAAGTAGAAGTATATAAATCAAATATCAATGCTCTAAAAAGAATTTTAAACGAACAAAACCAAATCGCATACAAACTGTTAAGAATATATAGACGATATTCGACACAAAGTAGATGCATTATTGGACGTTACAGAATCAGCAAAATGCAAATAATGTCCAAATTTTGTTGTTGTAGAGTTAGAAAAAAGGAAATCGTTTCTAAAACCTTAAGAACGCGGAGGCTTTACTAGTTTCAAACTGAATGTAACCGCGTCTACAATGGGGTCAGACAAATGCCGCAACATTAAGAAGAGGAATTCAACCCATATAAAACTTGTCAGAAATCAAATTACTTCTAAAATCGTATTCTGTTTGCCAATACATATAAGTAATAAAATTGGTACTTTCTTGTCGTTAGACGGTAGGAATAAAATGTTAAATTCTATTTAAAAACTCAGATAAACAACAAATAAATTATTTAAACAAATTATTTAAACGTATGTCCAGAGTGTAAATGAACGAGTACGTACACATACTTGCGTGCATATGTACTTGTTTTCCAAACGAACTTTAATATTTTCTCCATATAAACATGTCAGTCTGATGGTTAAACAGATGGACGTACACGCTGGAAATTATTGGATGTTTCGCAAAAAGTAGTATTATTACATATTATTGTGTATACACTGGATGCACGTATATGCATGCATAAACCTGCTAGCCAGTGCATACATATGTTCACATATGCTTTAGCTAGTTACAAAGATGTACGTGTGTTTATGTATACGGCAACTGTGGGGTTGACTCTTGGTGACTCTCTTCTTTCTGTTTATATTTCTTGACTTCAAGTAAAACTGACTTATATCACGATCATGATCGTTGGTCCGTTTGTTGGTTTGTTTAGACGTTGTTGGCGTCGACAGCAGCGTTGTTCTCGTCAAGCATATACTTCTTGTATGCATGCACAATTGTGTGTATGCGCGTTTTCTCTTTTTTTGTTTTTTTTTTTTTAATAAAAAATATCACGAAGTAGCGCGTAACTTGTAATGGCGACAACAACTACAATTTGTTACTTTACAATATTTTTTTTCTTTGTTGAAGGGAATGCAGATACAAAGTATAAATAGGTGTGTGTTTGTAGGTATGCTGATATATTTTCTCTAAAGTATAATAGACTTGCTCCTCCTTGTGAATTAAACACAGAAATATTCTTTGGAAACTACAAAAGATATACATAAATATAGGCATACATGATATAACTAGCATTAGACTGTGAGTCGACTTGGTTGTGGGTCTTTGACCGACTTAAGAGTGGACGTAATCCGTCTACAAACGCTTCTGCAATAATTAAAAATTCTAACATGTAAACTCTGAGTTTGGATTAGCTAACCGATTCGTCTACAAATATACACATCAGATATACTATTGAATACCTCTACATCATTTTTTTAATTAATGTAAAGTTCTAAGCCAATCCCCGATCGTGCTCATATCTTTTGTTGTTTGTATACTTTTTTCCTATATCCATATAAAATCTATAAATTGGGCGTGTTTTGCTTTCATAACACGCGTACAATTGCGTTTATCAAGTTTGCCTGCATCAAGTTTTTTAAATGTTTTTACCAATAATTTACAATCCGTTGCTAGTGGCATTCAGGCCGTAATATTCGGTTTAGAAATACCTTCAAAAAGATTACAATGACATGTGATGTTCTTTGGGAAGGCCTTCATTTCTCTTTAGCCGGCTTACCTGGGAAGATTTATTTATTTCATTACCGTGAATTTAGATAAATCATCAAATTCGGGGTGAAAAATTGTACTCATTAGGACCGCAAAAAGGGGTGTTTAAATGACATTATCTCTCCAATTGGAGCAATTGCTCCAAAGTTGTGTGTATAAAAATAAAATAGTAGAACTGTCCGGTGAATAATTTAAATTTGCTTAAAGTAACTGATATTTAGGTATATTCACTTAAACAGTCAAATTGTCAGGCAAAATAGTTTCCGATACTAATTTCAATATTTAGGAATCTTATAGTTTTGGGAAGCAGCAGATAACGAGACCTTTCAATTTCTAGTCCACAAAATTTTCGAAAAAGTTTCCCTACAATCTTTGCAAAGGGAAAGAGGCATTAAATGTTCGACTTATCCGTATTTTTTTTTTCTGACTATGTACGTTTTTATCATTATTTTTGTCTGTCTTTTTTATATTTTTTCAAGTTTCTCGCTGTCTTCTTTTTTTTTACTATATGAGTAATTTATACGAGAAAATCTTTGCCTAATAATGACTAAAGAGCAATATACTCTTTGTAAAACATCGCGTCGTTGTTATTGTTTTCCACATTTACTGCGGTGTGGTGCGTAATGTACATATTGGCGTAAGATATTATATAAATATATTTATATATATATATATATATATATATATATATATAAAGTTAGTGTAGTTATTTTTTATTTTTGTTTTTTGTCAGCATCCGCTTTGTGTTGAATTTTCAATTGTATTTCGAGTTACGAAGACGAACTTGCGTGGAGTGCACATACACACGCATGTACATGTATACGTACGTTCGTTTACATATGTAATTACCACCAAAGAACACTGATTGAGAAGGAACCATACAATTTAGGTTCATTATTCGGGTTTCTTTTCGGGAGATTCAAATGGGAACTCATTCCGTCAAATAAAAGTTATTAGAAAATAAATATATGAGCAAAAGGAAAAAAAAATCTTTGCAAATTATATTTCTGCACTAATAGCGCTTGCTTACTTACTTATTATAGAAGGTTGAAGCTTTGGACTTACCTTGGGATTCTTTTGAAAATCACAATTAATGGTGACAAAAGCGTTTCCTCCACGTTTACAGCTACAATGATCGTTGCAAATATCGTTACGTGATTCCGTAATTAGATTGAAACTTGTTAAATCGTTAATACCCGAACCAGTAGGAGTCTTTCGTTGTTTTGACAAAAATTTTTGTGACTTATGTTTAGTACGCAATCCATAGGAAGCCAAATAACCCGTTGTGTTTATAACTTCCGTTTTATTAAAGCGGGGTGATGAGTAGTTGTTTTCCTTAAGGTTTCTTGTGAAACGTTGCAGCAGCTTGTCGTTGTCATTCAGAGCCAATTTTGCTTGAATTGACCCTCTAGAAATGCTTTGGTTATCACAGTTTGCGTATATCGGCATCGTCGCCAAGACACTTAACAGTATTATTACTGCTAATATTAGATCTTTTAATGCAATATTCTTCATAATTTTTATTATAATACATAGATGCGGCTGGTAATAAGGACGGAACATTTTGTATTGCATATATACGTATATATATACAACTTAGCATATGCATGCGTACGTGCACACACGTATATGATTTAGTAACGTGGTGAAATTATAACATTAACGCTTTTTCTCGCTTTCAGTTACCGGTTATTCGTCAACTAGCAACTATTTATCAGTGATTGTGTTCTTTGAAAACATTTCATATATTGATATTTATTCATTATTTTCATTATTCGATATTAAATTTAATTGCACATTGACCGATTGGCTTTGACTTTCAATTCAAATTATTGATTACAAATATTTAATAAGATATTATTTTCATTTTTTCATTGCACTTTTGAAACCTTTCTTATATAAATAATATACTATTTATATTTTGCTCTTTCTCTTTTAAAAAATGGCTTTTTCATACGTTTCGGTTGCTTTGTATTTCGATAAGTTTTCATAACTACGATGAATGCAGAATGAATATTTTCTATTTTTAAAACATTTTTGTGACCGACAAACGAATTTCATTAATTCAGTCTTATCGCCGTAATCCTCATAGCCCATCACTTCACTGAACGCGTTGTGATCGCTGCCACTATTAACATTTGTAACAAATTTAAACTTACTCCTTTTTTGAAAGAGTAATAAGCAACTTTATGTAATTTTTTATTCAGTTATTTTGTTTTAATTTGTATGATATTATAATGCTTTCTGTTTTGTTTATACTAAACCCATGCGACAAAAAATTTATACAACCCTCTCATTATTTAAACAATATTTATGCGTTTAATTTTTGTTTGCTTATTTTTAACATAGTTTCACGTTCAATAAATGTCTAAACTCGGTTATTAGCACGCGTATATGGCGCAACAATTTTTTTTCGCTTTAGTTTAATTTTATAAAAATAATTTACGCAAGAATTTTGTTTATTTCGAAATTTTACTTTCTTTGCCCTTTCTTCTCAGTATCATTGAATATATTCACTTAAAATTAATTAAAAAAAAAAGTTGCGCGCACTGCTCACTTTTACATGATTTGCTCGACTCGACAAAATGACGACGACGAAAAAAAGCAAGTGAAACGAACGAAACAAACGGCTCGAATTGGCTGTGCTTTAATTTTATTCTCAACAAAGTCAAAAAGGCACTCGGGGGCATTCATGAGAAATGTACAGGAAAGTAAATTTTATTCTCAGAAATAGAATTTTACTCTCAATTTTACAAAGTAATCTATTAAAATATCGTTACGGTCATTGTTCTCAACTGATTTTGTATTGAATTGCACATTATGTTATATTTTTAGTCTCTTTTCTCGCAGCATTCTCTCAGCTTTTTAGACAGGTTGTTTTTCCGTTTGTTTTTTGTTTGTCAATGGTAATGACAACACTGCGTATTTTTATTAAAAAAATCTACCTTATCGCTTAATAATGAAAACATTCTTCAATAAAAAGTAACACCCTAAAGATAACATTTAACCCAAAAAAATGTCAATTTGAAGCACACAAGAAGGATATATTCGCTTACGGCCGAAAGTTTAATAGCCAGTTCATCAAACCAACGCGTTTACAATGTACTGTAGAACATTTTTTTTATTTATGGAACGAGGGCCCGTTAGCTAATCTAAAAAATAATTATATTGGGTTGTCGATCAATATCTTCTGTAAGCTATTAGTCGCAATAGCGCATCTATTGTCGGAGTATTGGTAAGTAAATCACTTCCGAGCTTTGTCGAATTTCTGCTTTCTATCTTAATCGTTGTGACAGGAAGCGTGCCAATAGCAGAAACCGGAGAGATAGTATATTGTGGCATCTATGTGGAGATTTTCTGAGCACCATAAACTACGGAAAAAATGGGGAGAGAGCTCTCCTTCCCTTATTATTTTTTTGCCAAACATTGACGAAAGAGCTTTGTAGTATATGTGGATTCTATACTAAATGCAATTTTCGGAAATTGTTTCAGTAATAATGTAGACTATTCGTCCGTTCCGTTCTTTGTTTAAAATGGAGAATGTCTAGGTAGTTGCTTTAGAAACTTCTGTTTTTTTCGTTTTACCTTGCATCAGCTGCTAAAGGTTTGGATAAGCGAATACTTGTTTTTTTTTTGTTTTCAATTTTCCATGATTCGTAGTTCCCAGCGTAACTAATACAGTTATTCATAAGTGCAGTTTCCACTACCATAAAACGGCGATTCCACTGTTATCTACATTCAAGTTTCTGTTTTTTTTTTATTGTAAATACCAGCACAGTTGTAGTGATATGAACATTCACTCTAAAAGAAGCTGAACGAAGCTCCGGTTCACTGCGTAGCTTATTGTTCAACTTCTGTCTTGACTACTTAAGTCCGCTGTCACTCTGTTCAATTTTAGCACTTTATTAGGATATTATTTATCTAGCAAGTAGTTTGAGTACATCTTATCCCTTGAGGGGGAATTTTAGTAGCCGTAGTTCATATTTCGCTGTAGGAGCAAGCAACATAATGCTCACTTTATAACGTACCAGATTCTTGGCAACATTCATTTGCCATCAGTTTGGACCTAAAGCATTCACATTGCCTTCTTCGATTACAAATATCCAGTTCCAGGTTTATTGATGCTTGTTGCGTTGTTAATGAAACCATTCCGAGTTTACTTTCTTCGTTAGATCATATTAATTCAGATTACGATTTGATTTGATTACCGCAGGCATTTTCTAAGGAGACTCACAAAGATGCAATCCATACTGTTTCGTCTCAAAATAAAAATAATTTGCACGATGATGATAATTGAATAGCTTATTAATTAAGATTAATTAAGATTAAAAGAGATTTATCGTACCCGTAAGAGTAGAAGGTCTCGTTCAATACAAATAATTAACCAAGACACGAAATAGGGTAACTCAAACCATTATACAGTGAAGAAGAAATTAAATAAAATTAAATAATTACTAATTACGAGAAGAATTATAAAATTCCCTGACTGCTGCTCTGGATCTATACACAATAACAAATGCCGTGATATTAAGTGGTAACGAGTTGCATAACTTTATAGCGTTGATAAAAAAGTCTTAGTCGGACGATCCGAATTTTCTCAAATAGATAACTTGGCGTACAAGTATAAATGAGCTTGTGAATGAAGGTCGCATTTCGCACATTAAGAAACGATGAAAGATCATAAACCAAAATCCTTGACGAAAGTCACGATTTTCTGTCGTATTTGCGCTTATTGAAAATATATCTGGAATGTTGTGTATTCGCACGGTCGTAAGATTGATATGATCGTCAGCACTCAAACATGAGTTAATTATACAGCCAAGATTGCCAACCTGCTTGACAATATCAATCACCCATTATAATATTAGGTAGAGAGTCAAAATCATAAACATTGGATGATATCACAATAACTTTCGTTTTATCTGAGTTTAGCTGTAAATTATTAACGAAGGACTAATGCGAGATGTGACACAAGTCGTCGTTAATTCGTTGGATCAGATGCCACCCAAGCCCCCGTGGGCGAAATAGATGTATTTGAGCGTCATCTGCGTATATATAAATTTTGGCAGCAAGTAACAAGATCAGTAATGAAGATACTGAGCAAAATGGTCCCGAAAATAAAGCCTTTGGGTACATCAGAGATGACACGTCTAAACCCAGAGAAGGAGCAGCCGACTTTCACCGACTGACACCCTTTATCCAAGTAGAACCTTACAAGCTTGACGGCCGTCGGACCAAAACCAAAATAAGAACTTAACTATTTCAACAATAAATTATGATTCACGGTGTAGAAAGCCTTGGAAAAAGCAGTCATAACCAGAGTAGTTAAGTCACCCTTACCATACTTTGGAGGAATATCTTTCAACACCTTGAACATAGCGGTATTACAGGTATGACCTGCCTTATAAACTGAATTCAGAAAGTAAATTCTTGGAACAGAAGTGAAATCTAATTTGACCAATTACTAACTGGTAAAGCTGACATTGCCTGTTTCGCAATATGTGCTACGATTGACAAACAGCTTTCCAGACTTCGTCCATTGTAAAAGCTCTGGACTGCAAAGCATCAGCATGCCATTTCATTTGAAAGAGTTTACTACGAGAGTTTCTAGTGAGAACGTAGGAATAGCTGTACATCAATTTTTGACAGCTGTCTATCAGCTCAGCCTTTATGTTATTTAATTATATAAAAAACAAGTAAATACGTTATAGTGGGCCACGGTTCACTATTAAATACACTAATACGCTTAATAAAGTTCTTCATATTATGAGTTTTTAAAATAAGGGAAGTGGTCAAAAAAGTGGTCCGAACAATCCGAATAATTTTCAATAATGTTCATCCTTGGTGATCTGTAGGTTGAACGCAAGAATTCAAGATGGACAGACATATAGGCGGACACAAGCTTAAATCGATTCAGAATCACTTTTAGCGTAAAAAAAGGCGGTCGGCCTATCTCAAGTCCCTCTGCGTGTTATATCCGCATAAACTTAATATGCGCTTGTAACGCAACTGTTGTTGGGTATAAGTAACTAAATATAAGATGTAAAGGAAAATGTAAAATTAAAATAAATCTGTCTTCCGCTTCCAAATGTATAACTCGATTTACTGACCCATCCTTCTTTGATCAGAGATCAAATCTCTCAAGAAATTTATGTGAAGGTTAAACTTTGCCTGAAATGGCAATCGCCCTGAAAAGGATCTCAAAAAAAGGACCAAAATTATACATTTTTAAGATTTATATTAACACTTTTTCCTTGAACTTTTTCCTATACTCAAAAAAAATTGGTTATTCTTATTATTATTATTTATTTAGATCAAAGGCGCAAATTCTGGGACTAAAAGTCAGATGAGCATTAGTAATCAAGACTATTGGTTCTTCTTTTTTGGAAGACGGTTAGTTTACTAGCTTTAATAATGTTAAATGTTCATTGACCTTACATTGCCCAGGTACTTTCAGAATGTCCCTAGGGTTAGACGCTCCGAAAGCCATTCTTCGAATATTGGAAATGTTCAGGCATTTACAAAGTATATGTTTAATGGTAAGATTTTATCCCTAATTGCAAATCGAAGGAGTAGACTTTTTAAGAATTCAATAAAGTATTGCAATAGTGTGACCAGATTCTTGCAAATGTTTTGATTTTCTCTATGGTGATTGGTTATAGGACTGGAACGAAATTAGCATTAACACGCGAGTAGTGTGAATGATGGTAAAATATTTTTTTAAGCAAAGTTTTTATACCGATCATTGCGAGTAGTGTATTCGTTTCACAAAACAACTGTGACGCATTGAAACTGGCTTGAGAGGACGCATAGACTACCTTTTGATAATGTTAAATAGTCGATTTGATGTTACTACGTCCATCTATCTGTCCATTTGTTTGAATGACGTTTACTAACTTAATCCATTTTTTTAGGACTTTCGTTTAGATATATATTGAAATTTACTGAATCCCGCCAGGGATCTGTCCATAATTTTTAAAAACATTGATAATTGTTCGTTTTTTCCTGAGTTTTCGCTCCACGATTGCATAGTTGTCATTTAGCTCAATTTTTTTGGCAAGACCAAATTTTTGCGACGAGCACGATCATATCGTTTTTAAGTATTGAGTTGTACAACAGTGTGCGATATATATGATAAGATACGCTTCACTTATTAAATGAATGGATTTCACTGCATTTAAATCAAATATCGTGAACAAGCTAGCGTTAGGGTCAAGGGAAATGAAATTTCGTTTTTAATTTCGATTTTTTAATAAGCAAATAGTTATGTATATTTTATGCTTTCGAATAAACGATTACCTCAATGCGATGGAATGAATTTGATTTCGCTTACATGTAATGTTATGTATGTTTACAGCTTAGTTGTTTTTAACTAGATAGCCTCTAAATAAGGAACGAAGGAAGTATATGTAAGAAATTTTAATTTAGTCAGTGGGTTAATTTACGGTTTTCGCCTATTGTGCACATGTTTGTAAGTGGACTACGCCCACAGAAGTTTCGAATGTTTTTGGCAAATACTTGCCGCAGGTTTTAAATTAAGTTAGGAACAAGTTAGAAGAGGGATAGGTACAAGAAGGTAAATGGATGGTCATACAAACGGACTGGATAAAATCAAGGTAGAACCTTGCACTGATCAAGTGTTTTCGTACCTTATCTACTTTTCTGTGCTTATTTCGGGTTTTCGCACAGAAAGGAAACAATCCAGAGTATTCCATCCTAGACTGACAGATATGAAGATGTCGAGACAATAAAAGTTTCAAAGTATGTCGTTATCCGAAAATTAAAAAAAAAACAAAATACTGGAGAAATTTAACAAAATCGTCTTGGAATCTTATACCCAATCTTTATTTGGGAATGTTTAATGTGCGTATATTTTTAAATGCCGCCTTTTCTTAAAAAAATCACTAGAATTCGCGATCTGTTTAAGTGCGTTATTCATTCATATCATTAAAGATTAGCTTGAATGTGTTTAAGTAATTATAACTTGCTTTACGCTCTCGCTCAATCTTCTTCAAAATTCATTTTTCCCTTCTCTCTCTCTCTCTCTCTCTCTTTCCATATCTAATTCTCTTTTCTTCTATTTACGTGTTTTTTCGTGAAATAAGTTATCTTGTTTTATAATTTACAAAAAACGCATTTTAACTAGTAAATAGCGTTCATATCTATTTATCAATAAGTCCATCCATTAGTGCATAATTTTCTTTAGAGTAACACATACCCACACGCATATATATATATATATATATATATATTATAATCGCGCTGAAGCAAAATTTAATTCTCTCTCCTTTCGTGTCCGATGTAAGTACTTTTGTTTTGTGTGCTTTTTTTTGTAAGCCTCACATATACGGGTTAAAACTTTTTTTATTTTCATTTAGATAAAGGTATGCTTATGTGCGAACTCAGCAGTCAATACGTTTAAATTTGGAGAGCTTGCTCCGCTGTTTTCAGTGCATACGTGTATGTGAAGCTGTTTAAATACTTTAAACCACAGCTCTGTTATCATTTCTTTTAAATATTTGAGTATTTATTAGTGTCATCATACCATACACCATTTGCAGTTCAAGTAAGACTGCGGATGTATGCAACACCCAGAAGAACTTGAGAAGACCCGCCTTTTATTACACCGACCGTCTCAGAATCATCTTCTAAATCAATCTAAGCTTGTCTGGCCGTCTATCCGTCCTGTCTTTTTGTGTTCAGCTTACAATGCGCACTTTTGAACTATTTTGAGGAAATTTGGTACATTGTCGTGCTTTGACTATTAAAAATGTTTCCGATAGGACCAATTCTCGTAAAACGCCTTATTGGAAAAAGCAATATCCGAGTAACTTTCGGAAGGTGTAGGGTATTTATTAGAGGACCCCGCCCTAATATAGTGTTTTTATTTGTTGTTGATGCTTTTATATTGTGCTATTTGTTGTTGTTGCCTTTGAGGCTATTGTTATTATCTTGATCCCACTGCAGCTGATCTTGTTTATTTTCATTATATACGACTTTTGTTGTTATCTTTTTTGCTTATTGTTTTTGCCTGTCGGCTTGTTTATGTTATTTTAAAAATTTTCAAACTATTTTTCGTAAAGCGTTTCATTAATGAGAGTGTGAGGCTTTCATACATATATGAGTACGTATTGTAATTTTAAAAGTGTCCAAGTGCGTACATACGTATGCGAACGCCGATATGTTTATGTAAATGTTTTTATTATTATACCCACCACTGTAAGCTGGGGGTATATTCATTTCGTTTTCTTCCATAACGTATGTAACAGCCGCAAGGAAGCTTCATAAAGTGTATATATTCTCTAAAGTGTATATATTCTTGATCAGCATGAAATTTTGAATTGATTTAGCCATGTCTGTCCGTCTGTGTCTGTGTGTTTATGTGGTGCGTGTTGTTGCCACTCTCCTGGCCGCAAAAATGAAGACATCGAATTCAAATTTAGTAGAAACATTGGAAGTTTCTGCACGAAAATGAGCTAAATCAGTGGGAGCCGAAGCGCGCTGTGGAGCATAAACTGAACGCAACCCGGTTTCTTTTAACAAAAATTTTTGGATTTTTGCTCGTTACTCGGAAATTAGACAAGTCAAAGAATAAAATTTTCCACAATTACTTTACGAAGCACTCTATCCATTACGTGCAAAAATGGAGAACATCCGCCACGCCCACACAAAGTTACAAGTGATTAAACTTTTCATTTTTTTGAGGTTTTAAGGCAAACAAGAGCGAATGTTTAAAATTTAAATATTTTGTACATTTCTTAAATGAAGATATATTATCTGCCTAAAAATGGATTAATTTTAAAATTAATACGGTAGACCTCGCGATTGCTTTTTTCTTAATAACACTGGCGATATGGGTATCAAATAAAAGAATTTGGTGAGTAGAGTGAGAAAAACATAGTGGTAGGTATGCATGATTCGGCCCCCGCCCAATATAACTTTCTTACTTGTTTTTATATGTTGCTATTGTATGTGACATTATAGCATGGAACAGTATGGAACCAGTGCTTGTAGTTTTTTAGTGTAGCGAAAATACATTTGTTTTATTTCTTACGTTGTCTTGCGTTTTCGCTAATTTGGCATTTGTTGATTTCATCGATAATAGGGTCCGATCAGTTCTCTACTTTCTCTACGTTCTTTACATTCATATATGTAAACTATATATATATATTTGCAAGGCATATATATAATATATGTATAGGCATATGTATAATATATATAGGCATATATATAATATATATATAGGCATATATATAATATATAAGGCGTATGTATATATTTGCAAGGATGAAACTTATAGTTTACAATTTTGCCAACTGTGACTGCTTGTTATTTGACATTGACTTAATATTTTACCGTTCTGCTTTGTGTGTTAAGAAGTTAGGCATGTTGTCCGTAGAAGTAAATTATTCCAAGCTCTAAAGAAAATTATTAACATTTTTTAAAAATTATTCCTTTTTGATAATGGATCGGTCGGAAATTTGTACTGTCATGAAGTATGAGTTCTTACATGGAACAACGACATCGCAGACAGCTCGAAACATAAATAGTGTATTTGGTTCTTGTGTAACTACCCAGTAGACAGTATCAAATTGGTCTGCCAAATTTCGCATTGGTAACTTTGACCTTACAAATGACGTACTAAACGTAACAGTTGTTTATGAATTATCATTAAAGTTTGGTGTTAGCAAAGAAACAATATCAACTGATTTAGCTCAAATCGGGAGAGTGAAAAAATTAGATAAGTCGGTTCCTCATGAACTGAATGAAAAACAGAAACAAAAGCATTTTGAAGTTTCTTTGATGTTTCCCATGACATATCTGAGCCATTTTGAATCGCATTATCACTTGTGAAGAGAAAAGGACTCAATGCGACAATCGCGAACGTTCAACGCAGTAGTTAGGCAAAGATAAATCACCAGAGCATACTCCAAAGTGTAGTATTCATCAGAAGAAGCTGACGGCAAGCGTTTGGTTGTCTGGGACAGGTGTGGTTCATTACGATTTCATGAAGCCAGGCTCCTAAATGGTATTGAAACCTAAAACAAACAGTCCAGATTGATCAACAGATCGACTTCTATCTTATTGCAAGATAACGCCAGATCACACATCGCACAAATGACCGCGGCGAAACTACAGGAATTAGGGTTGAAACTTCTTCATCATTCTCGATATGAACCAGATCTGACTGACCACTGATTACCAGTTCTTTCGCAATTTGGACAACTTCTTGAGAGGGAAAAATTTCAGTTTCGATAGTGCACTAAAACTGGCCTTCCACGACTTCATAGACTCTCGTCCGCCAGGGTTTTATACCACCGGCCTGAACAACCTGCCGCTTAAATGACGAAAGTGTGTAGACAATATAGGCGCATACCTTGATGAGTAAAATAATTTCTTACATTTATAAGTTATCAGCAAACCTTGCCTTTTTTTGTCCAAATTTCGTCCTTGACGACCTAATATATATATATATGTTCTGTCTAAGTACTCCGTCCAAGTTCCGCTTATTCGTCTGAAAATTTATATATTAAAAAATTTATAAATAATTTATATATACACACTTATATATAAAACATTGTCTGTCTTGCGTATGTTGCTATTAGTCTGTTGTCTCATTATGTTCAACATTAAGTTCATTGTATTTGAATTATAGTCAGCACTGAAAATCACGTCTTGCATTGTTTGCATAAAACACGTACCTAAGCTTACGATTGTAGGGGGGAAAAAGAATAAAACGAATAAGTAGCACTAAATGAAATATTAATTAGTGAACTCTTTATTTGGAAGCGATTTTAATGCAAATTTGTAAAACTGTGTGAACCTGTCTGATTTTGTGGACAGATTCGGTATTCGGTATACGCAGCAGCGAAAGACAACTTTATACTAATTTTATTAATCCGCTTGGAATACTTGGGAATATATACTGAGGATTTCAAAAAGTAAATATGTATTCAATGTATTTTCTTTATTTACTTTGGATCATGAGTGGATGTAGGAATTTTCTGTAATAAGATCGCCTTCCATTTACGTGTCGAACTTGACGGACGTGTTCACCTGCTAGTCTACACGTCCCTGTGTTTGCGTTTGTGTTGATTTGTTTGTTTATCCTCCGTCTAATCATCAGGCTATCCGGCCATCCGTTTGATTATGCCTTCAATCACTCGTTCATAGGTTTATTCGTCGCTTTGTTTGTCTGTTCATCCCTTCCTCCTTTCGTTATTGTTAACTATTAAATAACAAAAATTTTGGAAGAAACTTGAATGTCGACAGATACTTTTTCATTAAATTTTATTATAATATGTATATATATCCTGATCCAAACATTTTCACTTATGTCGATTATGGATCTATGAATGAGCACAAATAGCTTTAGTATGATATAATTTGTCAATCTGTGGGTGTTTAAGAACCATCATAAGGTGAACACAGCTGCTCGTTTATACAAAGTGATTGAAATGTTTTTTAAAAATTCCTTCCAGGTAAACGTGAAGGACTGCTGTGAGAAAAGTGCAACATAGATTAGACATGAATCGTATTCTTTTGTGATTTCTTTGGTATTTATAGCCTTGCTGCTTGCACCCTATTGTTAGATCGTTGTCAATTAATGTCGATCAGAGGTTTGGTCTTTAAATAGCAAATGTTAGATGCTGATTTAAAATAAAAATGTGCAGTCTTAAGAGAATTAAGTACTTTGTGGAACTTAGACTATTTTTTTCCATCTATTAAGTGTGGAGTAAGCATAAAGAATCACACCGTTGCAATGCATTATATATAGCTTGCAATACGAATCTAAATATTTTTATGAAGCTATGAATTAGTAATGGCCAAAGAGGCTATTAATAAGAAAGAGGGGAGATTCTGTCTATACGTAACTCCCTTGTCAGGTTTTGACCCTGTTCTCCAATAATCTATCCATTTTGTTTGTAAGAAATTACGCTTAAAATTTAGCGATTGTATTAACGATGGAAAGATATTCAGTTAGTTCGAATGAAGAGTAGTTCCAGTTACTCATTGGCCCATTTTTAAGCTTTTAAACAATATATATACTTAGTTCAAGTTAACCCTGCTTCGCAAAGGACGGATGATTCAAAGCAAATTAGAAGGCTTTTGCCGTTTGTGAAAACAAAATTTTAGATACCGTGTTAACTTAAACAAATGTATGCGTTCTCATGCATAACTGGGCTGGACGATTACTTCCTTTCGTTTTCCTTCAGATTACTTCTACAGTTTTAGAAAATTGATGCGACATTCAGTATAATTTAAAAGTTATTAAGCTATTTTTAAAAAGTTTATTTCTTTCTTCGTTCAAACATATGGTTCGCACTTTGTAATAACCCAGGTATAAACGAAGACATCCTTATTTCTGAATTTTGTTCTTGGCATTTACAAATAAATTAATGAATGAAAATATAGTATAGACTTATAAATTAATTGGTTTTTTAAAAGCAAAGATAACTGGGTTAAAAAAATGTTTCACGTGTGCTTCGTGATCAGAATTTTTTGCATTGAAAGAAAAATATTCCAAGTCCAAGGATCGCTTTGGTCTTAATTGGAAACAGCCATGATCGAAAGAAAGTGAAAAAAAAGGGCGAGAAAAGCTAACTTTCTTCATTCTGATAGGTCTGGCTGAAATATTCCATCCATGCAGAAAACTCCTAGAGGTTTTTATTGTGTTCATCTCGAAGTTTATGAGCAGTGCGTAAAAAAACCCGCAAAGCAGGTATATCAAACGTCCGCTTTGGCCGATTTCGCTTATTTTTATTACTTACCTGCGCGCAAAAACATCCTGTCCTTTTGTCACATTTGAACCGGTCATCTTGATCTGACTGACATAAACATTACGCTGATAAGCTAACGGACAGATCGGCAGGCAGCCAGGCGCAAACACGGGCAGTTGGGCAGATGGATAAATAGAGACACAAACAAATGGATGGTCGGACAAATGAATAGATAGACAAATGAACAGATGGACCGACGGATAATTGGGCAAATGAATAGAGGTATTGATGGACAAAAATATATATATTTCGAGGATTTAATAAAATTGTAAATTTCAAGCCTCTATAATATTGAATGAGCATAACCAATTTTTCCATTTTCTACGGTACTGTAAGATCGGCCAGGAAAAAAACATGGAAATTTTTCTTGTTATTTTTTTTGCAGTTTAAAAAAATGAAGCAAAAACCTTTTCTTTGTTTTTAGCTTTTAAAAAAGCAGAGATATTCTTAATTGTATTGTAGACGAGTACTGAGGATATGTGCCAATTTTTTATAGAAACCTGCGCGAGAACATTCGACATAGTACCCAAACTTAGATCCGATGCAAGTATGGTAACCCCCTCCATATTCTCCCCATCACATAACGCCCCAGCGTACTGTTCCTAATAGTAATGACACTTGCTTGACGGCAGTTCCTCCCAGGAAAGCAATATTTTTGTGAGGACTGGCACCTGAAGCATCGGTGGATAACACAAAAAGCTATTTGGCGGCAAAAGTCCCATCAGTCAACTTAAAGCACTTTAGCATTTTCAAATTGGCTCCTTCTCAATCTAGAGCAATATCTTCTTCAAAATACTAGTTCCGACTGAAAAAAGTGATATGCTGTTAAATGAACCACTGTGGCCAGTAAGATCCTTAATTAAGGAATTTATTCCTCGGGATCGACCAAATACCAATACCAAAGCAGTAGTCCTGTCGCCTTCAAAAAACTAAATGTTTCTTCAGGCCCATTTTATCTCATTTATCAAAATGTTAGAGGCCTAAATTCAAAAATTCCTTCTACTGTACTAAATTCAGTAAGCACCGAGTTTTTCTGTGTGGCCTTCACTGAAACTTGGTTAAATCCTGATCTACATTCGTCGAAACTTTTCCATAATTCTTTCCAGGTTTTCAGAAATGATCGATTGAATCGCATTGGTGGCGGTGTATTAATTGCCATATGTGCGTCAGTTTCGTCCAATTCAACAGAATTTCCCACTTCTCCTAACGTTGAATTTATCGCTGTTCGAGCGAAAATGCCTAATAAACAGCTATTTATAACCTGCTCCTATATTCCCCCAAATTCTGATGTCTCCATATATAAGAAACAGGCTGCCCTCATTTGTGAAGTGGCTAAGCAGTCTAGACCCACCGATCTGATCGTTGCGTTGGGAGACGTCGACCTGCCTCAAGTCACTTGGTGTAATAGTGATAATTCTGGCTGTTTGATTCCTACTTCAACATCTGACAGAGCTGTTGTGTTCTTTAACGAATTATTTGACCATAATTTAGTTCAATATAACCGTACCCTTAATTGTAATGGTAGACTGCTTGATCTCTGCTTAACCAATTTTCCCGAGATTAGTGTAAATCGTTGTCCACCTTTTAGTTTACCTGAGAATCCTTATCATCCAGCAATGTGCCTTTTCGTTCATCACAAGTATGATGATTCGTTGAACTGCTTTAATATTCCAAATCCAACCTTTTCAAGCAAATATTATGATTTTCATAAAATCAATATTGTTTTGCTAAAATATTATCTTCCACATATGGGGCTTAATTTCTCAACCGAAAGTATAGAAAGCTTATTGTCATCGTTTTACAATACATTAAATCTAGCTATTGCTGCATCCGTTCCGATCAAGCAGTGCCAACATCGAAGCAGATGTCCCCCGTGGTTTAATAAAACAATATAAGAATAGGAAAAATAAGCTTTTCAAGAAATTTTCGAAAAGTGGCTCTTCTCTCGACTATTTCGCGTACTCAGCCGCAACACACAGACTTAACTCCCTCAACCATCAATATTATTGCAGATACCTTTAGTTCATTAAATCCTCTCTGTTTGCTAATCCTAAACACTTTTTTAAATATGTTAATTCAAAAAGAAAAATTTCCACACATCCCTCGCATGTTTCTTTTAATTGCTCTGATTGCTCTGAAGATTTGGAAATCTCAAATCTCTTTGCTGAGTATTTCCGATGAAACTTTCCGACTGCTAGTTTCGATTTATCAGCAAACTACCCATATCCTATAACAACTAACTTGCTTTCAATACCTAATTTGGTTATTTCTGAAGATGACGTTTTTAAAGGGTTGAGTTCTCTAAAATACAGTTGTGCGCCTTAACCTGATGGAATTCCATCATGTGTACTTACATCTTGCGCTGTCGAGCTATGTGGTGCTATCTCAAAGATTTTTAATCAGTCCTTAAACTTAGGTGTTCAAGTTGAGTGTCTTGCGGAAACTATTCGAGAGAATTGTGACTCAGTATCTGGCCTTTGCCACCAAATCGTATATTCTCCACTCCAACATGGCCAATCTGTTAGAATTTACTTGTCATGTATTCAAGGCATTTTCTAGTGGCTCTCGCACTGATGTCACATACACTGATTTTAGCGAAGCGTTTGATTTGGTTAACCATAAACTACTTATCTTTAAACTTCAAGGCTCTGGCTTCCCTTCCCATTTAGTGAAATGGATAAGCTTGTATCTGCATAATAGGTCATTCAGGATTTTGTTTCACTTCACCACCTCATATGAATTCCCCGTTACGTCAGGCGTACCCTAAGGTAGCCACTTAGGACCCATTTTATTTAATCTATACATTAATAATTCGCCTTCGGTGATTGAATTCAACCAGATCTTAATGTATGCTGATGATGTGATGTGTGTTTTCTTCCTTTTCCATAGAATCGTAATCACATAGACCTGAATAAATTGGTTGCATGATGCTCGTTGAATCATATGACGCTAAACCTAAATAAAGAAGCTTTCTTTCTCAAGAAGGAAGTCATTCATTACCCAGCATTTCATAGATTCGCACAAGTTGGAGGACGTCGATTCTTTGACCATAGGTTATGTTTTAACTTTGAGCTCTTTAACATTGACCTCTCGTTAAGCAAAGCTAGGTCCGCGCTTGGTTTTATAAAGGGATGGTCCAAAGAGCTTGATGATTCTTACATTACGAAAAGGCTGCACATGTGTTTGGTTAGACCTATACCCGAGTATGCTTCTGTTGTGTGGAGCCCTTCCTATAGGGGCTATGTAGATTCAATTGAATCTGTTCAAAAGTAATTCTTACTGTTTGCCCTTAGGAATTTGGGTTGGGATTCGATTGTCTCTCTATGAAAATAGGTTGCTTCTGTTGTCCTTACCGTCTCTTGAGAAACGTAGATTTGTTCTTGGCGTTTCCTTCGTAATCATAGTAATAAATGGTGCTATTGACTCGCCGTCATTACTTGGAGAAATAAGTTTTAATGTCCCTAACCGCTTCTCCAGGCACTTTATCTTGGTTAAGCTTAGTCAATGTAAATATAATTATGACCTGTTTAACCCGCTCAGAGTTGTTTGCAAGAACCTAAATAACGTCTATCGCCTTTTTTCATTATCGGACTCTTTAAAGTGGATTAAAGCAACTTTGCGTAATACGCGCGATTTACCTATGTCGTACTTAAACTAGCTTTTAACCCTAAAAAGTCATTATGATTCGAAAATTAATTGTTTTTAACTATTATCGGTTGCCAAGCTTACGTATGTTTGCGATGGCTTAGGGGCTCATTCGCAATTTGATCCTGTACCGGTTGTGGGTATGGCTCTTTGGTAGTTGTGTACATGCTTTTTTTTTTTTTCTTTTTTCCTTCTTATTTGTTTTATTATACTTATACTATGTTTTAATATTAATTAATTTAAGATTTACTTTAAAAGTCAATTGAATTCGAGTGTCATTTGTTTTAGTCGAGTTTCATATATAAGTAAAGAAATAAATAAATATCTTAAGCAAGAGCATGTTCACCACGGCCATTACACAGAAATACAGATGGACATGCTTAAATCGATTCAAAATTTGATACTCATCAGTCATATATACACTTTGCAGGAACCTGAATGTTCTGTCGGCTTATTAAAAACAAATTAAATATATTCTTATCCTCCGGTGGGAAGTATAAAAATAAAACACATTTTTGAATGAAACGAGCGTATACGTATACGTTTTATTCACTAGTTTGTCGCATTAAACTAAAGGTTACATAAGTCCGAGCGGTTTATAAAAAAGTTCTCTGTGTTGAAATTGGTTGCTTTACATACCATACAGTTTTAGTTTTGAAGACTATAAACGTTCTGGAGATTCGCGAAAAATGTCGGCTGAAAAAATGTAATGTTTAATGTATTAGACGAAAATTCAGCACAACCTCCAAAAGAACTTGATGAGCAGATATTAGTGTGCAGCATTTTCAGTTCGGTTGCATAAAAAGGGAAGGATACAATTCCTGAAGAGCAAATGGAAGAGGGCGACGATAGCAGTGGACGGCGAAGGATTGATCCTGTACGACAATCTTAAACGAAGTAAAGTATGGCTTGATCCACGATAACCATTCACATCAATCTGAAAGCCCCAGAATATTCCCAGAAAACTAGCTTGTGCATTTGGTAGGATTTGAAGGAAATCATCTACTGCGAGCTTCTTAAGCGTGGACGAAATAAAGCTACGCTAGTTGAAATAAGTGATGCGCTTGAGAAAAGAAGACCATGTATGAGCAAACGTATTTAGAAGATCAAATCATTTGAATTTTGTCAAAAAATACAAGTGAACTTTTTATGTAAAACACCTGATATTTAAATATTTTACGAGATTACTGATAAATGTTTCTGACTAATGGATAGAGAACGGCAAGATTATTTTATTCCTCATTCTGCGCTGGTGCAGATTGAATATACTTTTGTTTTGCTTTTCTTAGATACAAAGAATGAAAAAATTGCTATACCATTGTAGGTCACGGAGTGTTTAATCGCTGCCGTACTTACATAACAGTATTATAATATATATTTAAATACAAAACCGATAATGTTTTAAATACAATAAAGAGCGTTGGAGAGCTTTGCTTCTTGCCTCCTTCACAAAAAGTATTCGTTCAAGCACACATAGTACAGATGTGGAGAATAAATAGTTCATGTTTGTACTTCTCTGTTATCTGAACGAAAAGGAATGTTTCGTTTAGCGCTGAGTCCGGACATCAGTTTATGTGATTGAAGTTTAATGGCATCGCGTTTGTAAAACACACACGCACACACGCACGCACGCACACACACGCACACACTTTACTGAAAAACCTTGCGTAAATAGAAATTCTTTACCAGAGAAAAACTAAACAAGTAAGAAAATTACGTTTGGTTGTGACCGAATTTACCGACCACTGTTATGCTATTTTTGTAGAATAATTTTGTGAAAACTTATATCGTGTAACTATTGCTGTTTACGCGCAACGAGAGAGGGAAAGGAAAGGTGTTCAGAGTTTTTCTTACATAGACGTGTGGGCGCTGTAGGCTTGTTCTTTGAAAAATGTAGGTCATTTTCAAATTCTCTTGTAAGTTTGTAAGCGATGTCTTTATATTTGCGAGCGCGACAATGTTTAGCAGAGATGCTACACAGTTGCGCAGACGGACAGATAGACAAATGAACGGACGGATATGTTCCGAAATTGAAATTGACCAAGAGTTCGAATGATACACTATAAAATTGAATAGGCGTGGCCGATTTTTTCCATTTTTGTGGCGGTATTGCGGCATTGCCCGCAGAATATACGTTCAAATGTTTGTGTATTTGTCTGCTGTACCTTATGGATAATGCGCAAGAAACCGATTTTTTATTCCTTTTGTAGAACAGAGTTGCCGTCAACTTCACCAAGTAATTTTCAGTACTAACTTGCGTCCAAGAACTTCCAATATTTTTGCCAAACCTGAAGCCGATAATTTGATTTTTACGGCCAGGAGAATGTTTACGGACGTGCTTAAATCGATTTAGAATTTGATTCTGATTAATAATATATGTAATTTTTAGGATGTCTGAGGCTTGCTTCCGGGCGTTGTAAACGTTTTGACAAAGTGAAAATACCCCTCATCCTCTGGCGATGGGTATAAAAAATAAAATAAAGAGGACGTTATGCTCAGTTCAACCAGAATTTTTGATAATTCAGATATCTGGTTGCATTAATAGAATTTACAAAAGTATTCTCTATCAAGGAAAAGTATGTGACTCCACCGTAAATGTAATAGAGGCAACAAACTGCAATGTAAAATTTATGGCGACATTGCTCATACACAAATATATTGCTGCCTGCAATCTACCACGTATTATAATACACACACAAAACTTATGTATGTACAAAACATATACGAACAGTAAATGTAAAAACATGATGAAAAGGCTATGTTATAAACAGCAGTTAGGGGCACATTTATATGCAAAATTTTGTTAATGATCGCCGGACGTTTTCTAAACTTAACCTGATGAGAGCGGAGGTGAAGACTTAAAGATTATTTTTGATACTCTTGAGGCAGACTGGCAGTTGGACAAACCAAGGGCGACCCAAACAAACAGACGAATAAGCAAACCCATAAAATACAGAGACGTAGACAAACGGGCAGATGAGTGGACAGACAGACGAAAAATGAACGTGTGGAATGATAAACAGGAAATCGATTTCGGATTGGAGTTCAGTTTGATTAAGAACGTGTATATGAGTTTTTGATGAGCATTCAAAGCACCCGCCTTGGTTGACGTAATAGCGTATCTAAAATAATATTATTGCATACAATTAACTTAGGGTTAGATCTCCAGATTTTCCACTTTTGCTAATTGTAGACAAACCTATCCGCCACACAGTTTCAATGCAATGGTATTATAACACCCAGACATCATATAACGTAATTTAATAGCTATCACTAAAGAATAGGACTACAAGAAGTGAAGACGTTCAAAAGAAGAAGAAGAACACATCGGGGGTCCAAGGATTCTTAGAGTTTTCTTGATCAGCATCAAATTCTGAATCGATTTAAGCATGTCCGTCTGTGTAACTTCATTCTCCTGGCCGCAAAAATGAAGCTATCGCTTTTAAATTTGGCAGATATATTTGAAGTTCTTGCACCCAGATTGGTGTTGAAAACCACTCCATCTCCATTTTGGAGATAGTTGGTCTTTTGCTCCATTTGTCCGTCCATCAGTCTGGCCGACTGTATAGTATATGTGTTAAACATTCTCGCGTTCGGAAAAATGAAGATATCGCCTACAGTCTTGCAAAAGAATTTACCATTGGCCTAAACCTTTCAAAGGAGCCACGTACAACGCACACACGGCTATACAACGAAAACTAAGGACACTGTTGGTATCTGTGTTTTGTGCTTGTTACTTATAAAGTACACCACATATGCCATATTTTTGGTCTAAAAATGAAAAAACTTAGCCGCGCCCACCGTATATTATAAAGTATGAAAATTTAGTTCTTCACGGCGATGAGTAAAAGATGCGGTCGCGATCGAATATAATTTTCTGACATGTTTTTCTGTTAAAACGTTTGCAAAACGCAAGGGAAAAAATGAAATTTTGATGTTATTGGCTGTATCTAGGCGTCATTAATTTTTTTCATATTTGCACAGATACTATAGCCTCACTCATTTTGGAACATATGTAATCAGCCAAAAACGAAATTTGTTTATTTATGGAAACATAAGAGTTCTTCTTAATTTATGTCGTTCTTCTTCTTAATTGATAGGATTCTTTAATGGATTCGGCCCATTCTCAATATCAGCTTGTGTGCAAAAGCTTTCAATGTTTTACTCAAACTTCAAGTCGGTTTTTTCATTTTTACGGCCAGTAGAATGCTTAACATAGACCATCCTTCGATAATGGGTATAAAAAGAATGGATTTGATACCAAGCTTTTATAGGCAACAATTTGAAATCGTAGTTGTGATTCAAATGATTCCAATTAACCTGCTTATATATAATATATATATTTATATATAATATGCTAATAAATGTAGTATAACTTTTTGTGTGGATGTATAATAAAAGTAAAGCATGTACATACAAAATTGAACTAACTTATCATTTATTCGAATGTTAAAAATGTACAGTTTAATGTAAATAGCAAACAAAAACCCAAACCAACCCAACCATCCAAACAACGACAAAGCATTACAGTAACGATGTACTCTGAACAAATATGCATATAGAAGATATGTAGGCATGTAACGGATGCATTATGATAAACTCATAATTATTTAAGAGTTTAACAATAACCAACAATTTACGTCCCATTGATGATGATTTCCCTAGTCATTTGTCAGTAAAGAAGAACAAAAAACATTGAATTCGTTTGAAATCGTTCATTATCTTTCAAATGACTGAGGGACCGAACGAAATCATTTTAGATAAACGGGGATAAGCATTTACTAGCATATACGTGCGTGCGCGTAGTTTTTTTTATCAATAGCATACGTTTTCTGATAAGTGAACATATTGGACAAGACCGTTAAAAACCCGATACTGACAATCATGCTCGTTAGTATAAAATAAACAAAAAACTACGAACAGTCGATAAGTGATAACAAACATTTTTCGATTATGAAATATTTCCTCTTAGTTATTCAAAAATATTCAGTTCAAAAAGAGGAAGTCATTTCACGATATGCAATGTCTTGCTGTTCTCACTCTTTTCAGTTCGCAATCCAATGAGCGCCAATTTTTAAAGGATTTTATTAGTGGAGCTCCTGGTTCATCTGGGGCTAGATTGGCTGCTTGGTTGCAACCAGAACCACGTCTCGATCCCAATAAGTAAGTATAAATTTGCTAATTACGAAAATTTTCGAACTCCTAAGGCTGTAATAATGTAGAGTTCTATTGGCTTTGGGAAGGAATTTCAATACGACACATGCTAAGAGACTCTTCGAGAATGTTAAAAATATTTAGTCAATTCGAGCGTGTCAGTAGGTTAATAGCAAACTTTTTTGCATTGGGTTCTTGATACTTTTAGATTCAGCTCTGTATTTATTTCTTTATATTTCAGATCAACCCGATTTTAAAGAAAATCAAAAATTACGCCTAATTATTTTTGGGTTTATATTATTTTCTCTCCGCATAAAACACATTAATGCGGTTTATTGCAATTTCATAGCCAATAAGGTTCGTTATCACTGTATTTGTCCAAAACTTGGTAAGCCCCTATAGTTTTCCATATCTTTGTTATTTGCCTCAATCAACTTTCTTAAATTAATTCACCTTTCACAAGCATTTCATCCGTACAGAAAGATTACATGGTTTTGAAAAACACTACAAATTTCGTAATAATTTTATCATTAAGATGAGCTCTGTATTTAGCATAAATGTTTATCATGTTTATATAAGTAATCTAGATGAATTTGTGGGCTTCCGTTGAAAATTGGCATTATGTACTATTACATCAAAATGACTGGAACAAAATTTATTTTCCGCTTAACACTGTTCTTGCAAAATGCGATTACGATACATCACGATTTGCATAATCGAATATGTGTTTTTTCAATTGATTTTTATAGCCATCACCGAAGGATGGGGGGTATATTCATTTTGTTGAAACGTTTGCTACGCCCAGAAGAAAGCTCCTGAGACCCCACAAAGGCTATATATTCTTAATCAGCATCAAATTTTAAATCGATTAGTTAACTTGCTTTTTCATTTGTATGTACATTTGGAACGAAATTTCACAATAAAATTTTCATCACAAACTTTAATACCTTAAGACTTGGCTTCGACACAACACGGCACATATCGCATTGATTTGCATTATTTCAAGGTATCTTATAACATGGCCTCGATCCAACACGAATAGGATTCGATTCGATTTAACACTACAGATCTTATTGAGTTATATTATATCGAAGTTTAAATTATATTATTCTAAATGATGTTTTAGTTTAAATAAAAACATAAAAGTTGAAAGAACTCTTCAGTATAATCTCCATAAGGTCCGTTAAGACCGCGGTATGCATTGTGTACGTTCAGTTCCCTGACTCTTTTGAATTGATTACACCTCATTGATGGCAATTGCATGCATTCGCTTAATAATACGACGATGTCTCCGAACAGCTCATCACAATTCCTAAATGCATAAGTATAAATTTCGTTGCATTATCATTCCTAGTTACACAGAGTTTGAGACAATTATTCAGAGCCAATACTCTCATTTGCTCCTACACACTACAAGTGATCATTGTGCATATTCTCTGCTCCTCTACATTCGTAGTTATTTCCTGCTTAGAATTTTGCATCGTCCATTGCCTTATCCTAGCAAATTTATCTAAGAGCGCAAGTTCTTCTTCCTGAATACGTAGGCTTGGTCTCCTTTATCTCCTTTTCCATTCGACGACATATGCTCACTGACTACTGTTAGATGATTTTTGCGTGCCTTAAATTAAGGTCTCGCTTTCGAACAATTCAATTTCATTACGATATAGGGCTATGAACAGCGGCCACAAAAGTATATGCTTTTCTGAAAACCATTTTGCTATTGTGAGTTCGCGCTTTCAGGCGTCTTCTTGTTCATTGTGCTTCTTCGACTGGATACGGGTTTTTCAACAACACGGCTCACATAGGACACCGAAATCCCTAAGAATCATATTCCTAAAATTGTAGTTCAGATGTATATTGCGATGCCTTTTATAATGGTCGAAAATATTTACGTAGTAGCGTTCAGCTCTGCCTGATTCACTAAGCTTATTGATACGATGTCTTTGTTTCGGCTTTTAGGTATTTGTAAATACAACCTCTCTTGGACTTTGTTTCGTGTTGAGGCGGGTTAATCAGAATGTACTTCTACTTTCACGATTGACATTGATTCAGGATTTTTCATCACGCCTTGATGAGTTTCAGCGAAATATTTGTTTTATCCATTCGATTGGATTAATAAGAAAATAATGAACTGCCACGTCGCAGTGTCCCGATGTTTAAAGTGTAACTTAGCATTCTACCCTCTAAGAGTCTTTCGTTTCATATCCCAGTTAGAGGGTTTGTTAAGAATAAAATAACTCGCTATTTCCTGACACGGGCCCTATTTAATATGAAAGTGACGGCGGTTATATTACTGAATCCTACTCATTTAAAGGTTTTTATACGGTCCACGTTATACAGTCACAATAATTAAAGCTTTCTGTATGACTGGATAGACGAAGTGGCCAAAATTACGAAATGGATTTAAATAAAAGTTTAAATGATTTAAACGATTTTCCATAGCATTAAAGCTCGCTAAATTTTCTTGTGTTTTCAAATTATACTGGCATTAGGTGTGAATTGAATACAATAACCGAACCGCTACGTTACGGTTGGCCAACACAGATCACAGTGAGCATACGCGACCAGTATGGAGATGCCATAGTGGTGCCCGAACTAAAGGTTTGTCTTCTTTGTTAATATTCTCTTTTTCGTTAATATGTACTCATTTATATATAAAAATACAAAAAAAAGGTCGAAATAAAAGCAATACCTACTGGTGCAACCGGTAATGGCAACATTAAATTACGAAGGGCTTCCCAGACAGACAGTTATTTTGGTGGCATAGCACCCCCGCCCCGTCTTAATTACGAACCTACTGTTAAAGAGAAAATGTGCTTTAAGGCCATTACCTTTATGAAATCATACAATAATTATTCTTTTGAGGAGTTACGTTACAATAGCCCCCTTCAAACTAGAGTCACTGAGACTTTATATGCTCATGATATGGAAGATGGCACGTTCAGTATTCATTGGACTCCCAATGCTGTGGGCAGTTACTGTCTTACTGTTAATATCGATGGTATTTTATTAGAGGAGGTTTATCGAGTCGAAGTTAAGGAAGGCAGCGCACCACCTCCGACACACAAGAGAGTAATGAAGAATTCTCAAACTCCGAACAGGCTAAGAAAATTTCACACGAAGAACACGGCTGGTTTGCGTATACGTTCTCATCCAACTTTACAGTCCGAACAAGTAGGTGTGGTTAAATTGAATGGTGTGATTTCGTTCATAGATGAAATCGAAAATGACGATGGCGTATGGTTGCGACTTTCTACTGAATCTATACGCCAACACTGCACTATTGGTTGGTATCCTACTGAAGCCTGGTGCTTACAATATAATCAACATTTAGGTAAAACTTTGCTGCATCCAGTAGTAGAAGCAGTGTCTCCTTCGATAGAGAATTCTCTACCAGAACTTACTGGTGATAATGCCTCTCTAACTCCTAGAACTTGTACGGGAGCGTCAGAGCACAAAAAGCATTGCGAGTTATTAGAGAACTTAGAACCAGTTACTTTAATATCGGAATCGCCGTCGCTTATCAACCCAACATCGGTTTCACCCAATAAAAAAGTTTTTGATTATTTATCCAGTTCTCCTTTGAAATCGATAGAAGGGCAATCAATTTCAACCAATCCGTTTGTTTGTAATGATAGCGACTCAAAGCCGTCGTTATCTGGTGACAATTTTTCCATGACTTCGCAGCAGCAAAATTTCGATAATGATATCGAGCAAATATCGAGGCCGACTTCTGTTGCTGGACAAAGCGACGATGCACAATATTCCACTTTAACGGGCTCTTCTAATGCTATTGGTTCGGCTATAGCGGGTGTTGTTGGAGGTGGAGCCATTAAGTTACAAGCTTTACAAAAATGGTTCAAAGGTGACAGCATGAGCGAAGCTAGTGCGATTCGAGAAAATTATCAATTCAAACGCACTGATATGGGCGAAATTGCTTCAGTTTCTGTTCGGGAATTAGTACGAGTGATGGGAGGTCAAGACACTAAAAGCAATGGAAATAACTTCAGCCAACGTTCACCTAACACTACACAAATACCGTTAGAAAAAAAGAAAGACTCGCCAAACAACAGCGTCAAATCAAATGAAAGTTCGGATATATCTGGAGTTATGAGTTCCAATGTGGTATACGAGTCTAGTCAAACGGGACGCAGTTCCAAAGAAAAGCCTGTAAAAACGGAGCCAACGCATTTCGACGTAATTAATATGAGGAAAACAAATTTTACACCTAGCCAAACGGCTGCTTTGCTGTCGACCCCAAAACATTCGCCACGAAGAATAGCCGGTTCCCGCAAATCTGCAATGAACGCAGTAGGTTCGGCTTCACCAGACATCGGAGCTGTTAAAGATTCAGATTTATCGAATTTAGAAGAAGAAATGAGCTTATTGCAAATTACAACCACTACACCAGGCGGAGATAACACTACTCAAGATCAGATATTACTTGGAGAGTTAAGAACAACCTGTTCCGCGACCAGCACTGAATATTCCAGCTCTCATGTTTGGCCAGAACGGATTGGTTCGGCTAGATGTAATGCCACACAAAATGCTTTCTTCAAAACCGCCTCTGGCATTAAAAAAAGCACCATTGGCCCCATTAAACGAGCTATGCCGCCTTCTTTTGCCGAAAGTATTAGAGCTGTGTTTGCAGCTTTTCTATGGCACGAAGGTGTTGTGCACGATGCGATGGCTTGTGCGAGTTTTCTCAAATTTCATCCAAATTTGCCAAAAGAGGGCACTATCGTTGTTACTAGACGCGATCATAGCGACAGCAAGCAACAATTATCTCGCGAACAAAAGGTTCAGCAGCGTCATTCCGTTGAAGTAGCCAACGCTGGCAATTATCTAAACATACGACCGTCAACCCTAGAAACTTTAACGAAAAGTGGTAACTTTTCTGTCAGCAATCGCAGGTATCGTAAAACTCAATCTAATGATATCTCTGACACTGAAGGCGGTAGTGAAAAACCAAAACTACATTCTTTGCCGGAAGTCGTGACGGTGCTGCCACCGGCTTTGCGTAGTCTTGTATACTTATGGGAACACATATGCACCAATTGTATTCAAATAGTTCAGTCAAATTCCTTGTGTCACGAGAAGATTTCTTCCCGCGAATCAAATGTAGAACCAAAAGAAAAACCTTTCACAAAAGAGAAAGAAAACAAGAAGGTAAAAAGAAAAAAGACGATGGTTCATGGTGTGAAATATGCCAAGTTTTCCTCCCCATACCAGTCACCTATCATATGCGAATTGTTCATCCCGGCTGCGGTAAGTCAGCCAAAGGTAAAGGTTACAATTCGGTTGGCATCTTTTGTGAAGGATGGGCAGGAAATTGCGGAGAAGGTGGGAAAGGTGCATCCAGTTGGTTTTTAATGTGTGATGCTTGTCGTGACAAATACATATCAACCAATAAAAACACTAACAATTTAAATAATACAAACGCTAGCTGTGCAGGTGAGTTTTGGCGAGAAACATACGCCAAATATATGTGTTTTTTTTCATTTTTTATACACTACACAACTTGAGATACAAGGGTGCATTAACTTTGTGCGAATATATGCAACGCCCAGAAGCACTTGAGCCTTATTTTTCATTATATTGATCGGTTCAGTGTCACTTTCTGAATCGATTTAAGCTTGTCTGTCCGTCCGTTCGTCGGTCCGTCTTGCGTAAAATGGTTCGGATCAAATCGCGCTTTCGACCACTTTCAACATAAGACCTTATTTTGAAAACTGGTTATACGAATAATCGTACTAAGCAAAGTGGTAGAAAGTATTAAGTGGTGGGTCCTGTCTTAATATAGCGTTTTTACTTGTTTTTAATTTAGGCAATGACCTAAATTTGTTTGGGATAAAAACTACCACACTGATCGCCAATTCGGAAATCTACACAACCATGCGCCAAAATGCTACATTTTTATTAGAACTGTCGTCGAATGTTACAAATTTGCCAACTGATCGCATACTCCCACCTGGTGGAACGACAACTAAACGTTCGCCTCAACAAATGCCAATAGTAGTTGAACATCAACACTTTAGCATTGCTGATATGAACAGACCAAGTACTAGCAGAGGAGAATCAGTGCGTCACAATCGGGTTGGTTTAAAGATTAATGGAAAATCCTCAGGTATTTACCGATTATTATTTGGCTAAGTTATGTAGTTATGTGAACAATTTTTTAGGTAACTCACAGTTCCGAAAAAGTTTTGCAGGTGGCCCAGTTTCACCAGAACAACCATGGTTAGCACCTGAAACGTTCGCTTGCTTGGAAACTTTTGGAGCAGGTAACAAAGAAGACCTACCATATGAGATATTCGGCTTGGGAGCGAACGAAACCGGCCTTGATAGGGTAGCAATTTTATGAAATTTGATAGATTAGGGAATATTGTTAAAACGTTTGCATATCTTTTCCATTTAATAGCCTCTCTCCGAAATTTCTTACGAATCATCTGATCCAACTAATTATGAAGCATCTGGTCAGTCAGGTTGCATGAATGCAAGCGCTACTTCATCTAGATTTCACCGGAGTTTCTCTATGGGTCAAGGTTGGGGTGTGGTACAACAACAAGCCAATAATTCGAATTTGAAGCAAGATGAGCCATACTATCCTAAAGTAATATTCCGAAGACGTAACAATTCAATCAGCGATACGGACGGCTCTCTATTGATCTGTTATCCTTCCGAAAACTTGAGGCGTCTAGTGCCAGAGCACGTACTTCTGGCTACATCGGTAGTACAGCGGGGATTTGCGACGGATCGGGATTGCAATACCCAGCAAACTCAATTCGATAACGAAAAAACCGTTAAAAATCCAAAGCAAGAGCAAAATCAGTACAACAATTTAGATTTAAAAACTGTTAACCATATCCAAATATTATTGCAGCGTCCAGCTATGGCTTTTATTACGCAAAAGCACGATTTAAAAAAGTTGCGTAGTGCTATGAAACGCAGTCTACGTGTTGCTACCTGTCGTAATTACTCGTTGCAGGCTTTAAATTGGCTTTTACGTTCTGTTACACAAAGTGTTTGTTTACATGACCTGATGTGGTGGTTTGTAAGTTCCTTGAGTACAGCTACGACTTCATTAGCAGATCCGACTGAGGGAAAATTTGACGATTCCGAACCGGCTCTTGAACACCCTGTTTCGTATACCCAAATTAGCGGTCGCTTGTCTCACATGATAACTAAAAGTTTACATAAGTTTTTACAATCGGTAGCCGATCTGACACTATACCTGCCATTGGGATCATCGGTACAACGTATTGCTATTCAATGCTTTGGTATACGATTTCGACAGACCGATCATCAATTCTTACATAGTTCTCATGTATTCGGTAACATTTCCAAAATACTATCGAAATCTGATGAACAAAACGAAAGTCCAAACGTTTTTGGTGTAAACGATAATCTAGTTAATGGAGCTAACGGTGATGAACATAATGGCGTGGGAGGAGGTGTTCATGCAGCCAATGCAATGGTAGATGCTGGAGGAAAAGTCATCTATTACACTGATTTAAATGGTCATTTTGAAATAACGGTATCTTCACGTCAAGCCATGGCTGAATCATTGATCGATAACTCAACAGAAACGTTTTGGGAAAGCGATGAAGAAGACCGCAATAAAAGTAAAATTATAGAAGTTTCTATGAACAAGTTAAGCTATTGTTGTAAAATAGTTTTAGTTCACATCGACAATAGTCGGGACATTCAGGCAAGTTTTATTACCAATTCCTATAATCAAATTTTTGAAATTTTTTCATTAACATGTTAAAAACATCAGAACAAAGTGTCAAATGTTGTCTTTTACGGGGGCCAATCTTTGGGCGATACCAGCCTTATTAGATCGGTAGAGGTCGATTCGAAGTTATGCGCCTGGATATCGACAAAAATTCATAACGATAACTATACACATTTCCGTTTAGAGTTTAGCGGTCCCGAGAGTAGCTTACGTGTACGCCAAATTAAGCTTTTGGGCTTGCCTGCTGTAATGTGTGGTTCGGGTGAACATTTTACCAATCCATACGAATCACCCTTTCACAATTCTCCCGTTCAAGCTTTTAAGTTCAATCTAAAGCTAACACATGCTCTTCGCATACAACAACAAATTTGTGAAAGTGAAACTTTGCGAGTTTTTCGCCTAATAACGGGTCAAGTTTTTGGGAAATTAATAAGCACTGATGCTGCCAGAGAAGAAGGTACTGTGATGGGTAAGAATTTGTCGCAGAACATCTTGGATATGGATTCAAGTGGAAACTCAATGTTGGCGGATTCTTTGGACTTAAGAGAACATATGGTAGGCATATTGTTTTCGCGCAGCAAATTGTCGCATTTGCAAAAGCAAGTTATTGTGCACATTGTGCATGCGATTAAGAAAGAGGCTCGCCGAGCGCGTGAGGATTGGGATGTTGTCAACTTGGCAAATAACTTTAAAGAAGCTAACGTGAATGGTTCTGCCAATGGTCAAGATAATAAAAGTGAAACAAGCTCAGAGAGAAATCGTATCGCAGATACTTATTGCTTTGAAATGCTAAGCATGGTATTAGCGTTATCAGGAAGTGTAGTAGGACGTTCATACCTTTCTCAGCAACATGGACTTATTAAAGATCTTCTTAGTCTTTTGCATACCGGCAGTGATCGAGTGCAGCGTCAAGTGACCGCCCTTTTACGTCGTATCCTACCAGAAATATCACCGGTTACTTTTGCCGATATTTTGGGAGTTCAACGTCTACCTCCTGCTGATTATAACATAGCTCATCAGATAGCAATTGATTTCGATATGGATAGTTTAGGTTTGTTGGATATATTTCTAGCTGTTATCGCTAAATCGTTGCAATTGCAAATCAAAGTGAAAAGCTCAGGACCTAAAACGGGTTTAGAAAAGACTCCCTCATTTGTACGACTGTACAGTGCTTTGGACCTTTCTGTACATTTACTGAAACCATCACGTTTAGAATTTAGAGTGGATTACGAAAATGTTACAATTGAGGATACCTTTACCAGGAATGAATATTTTGATTATGATCGTTATGTAGACAATGGAAAGCAAACCCGACCTGTATCACGAGAAATACGTAAAGAGTCGCAGAAAAATCTTAATCAGCGCTGGTTCCTTAATGGAGTAATACCCACAAAACAGGCGGAAAGTATCATAGCTCTTATAAGGGATTTAGCCACGGTCAGTTAAAATGTAGCCTAAGTCAAGAATCGTGAAAAATTATGACAATTGTATTCGTTTCTCTTAAATTTGGGAAGCAGGGCAAATTAGGTGAAAAATGGTGCCAAACGACTAAGGCAGCAATAGCGGAAGCGGTCTTAAATCTAACTCGTTTAGATGAAGTGTTTCGTTCGCCTGAGAATTGTGTCAAAACCGCAACGTTATGGTTAGCTCTGGCTAGCCTTTGTGTCCTGGACAATGATCATGTAGTAAAGCTATCATCCGGTCAGTGGGCGATTTCCGACACAAGGCCTATGTGCAGTAATCATGATGACGGTGAGACACCAGCCATAATACAATGCGAAAGTTGTGGTTCTCTATGCGGCGATTGTGATCGATTTTTGCATTTAAATCGCAAAACTCGTATGCACAAACGCACGGTAAACATTCAGACAATTAAAAAATAAGAAAACATATTGATGCTAGTGTTAGGAACTTTTTTTAGGTATGTAAAGAAGAGGAAGAAGCCATTCGTGTAGAATTACATGAATCTTGCGGTCGTACGAAACTATTCTGGCTGTTGGCTTTAGCTGACTCTAAAACTCTTAAGGCGATGGTAGAATTTCGTGATGGAAGTCATACTATTATATCAGGAAGTCAAGATTCGGTGGGTCGTTGTCGTTTTTGTGGCATCACTGGCAATTCGGGACTTTTGGAAATCGGCAATGTTTGTGCCGATCCCCAATGTCAGGAATATGCAGCCGGTTCATGTATGAAAACTAAACCGTGTGGTCATGCCTGTGGTGGAGTGGTAAATGAGAAAAAATGCTTACCTTGTCTGCAACATGTATGCCATGCCCGTGAAAATGATACAGCAGAAGGATTAAACGAACCTAAACTTACTCAAGATGCGGACGATATGTGTATGATTTGTTTTGTTGAAGCCTTAGCATGCGCGCCATCAATACAGGTGAGTCTCAGATTAAATAAGAAGGAATCTACAACTATTATATATTTAAAACTTATTTTTAGTTGGAATGCGGTCATGTTTTTCATTATCATTGCTGTAAAGCTGTGCTGGAGAAACGTTGGACAGGCCCACGCATAACCTTCGGTTTTTCTCTGTGTCCGATATGCAAAGCTGATATTAAACATGCTATGCTAGCGGATATTTTGGAATCAATTAATTCACTGAAACTGGACGTTAAACGTAAAGCTTTGATACGTATAAAATATGAGGGCTTGGTACGCGATACCGAAAGTCGCGACCTAACAGCCTTAGCTATGGATCGTTATGCTTATTATGTATGTTTTAAGTGCCAGAAAGCTTATTATGGCGGTGAGGCTCGTTGCGATGTCGAAATAGGTGAAAAATTCAATCCCGAGGAATTGGTTTGTGGTGGTTGTTCCGATGTAGCGCGCGCGCAAATGTGTCCCAAACACGGAACGGACTTTCTAGAATATAAATGTCGCTACTGTTGCTCGGTAGCAGTATTCTTTTGTTTTGGTACCACACATTTTTGTGATACTTGCCACGACGATTTTCAACGTTTAACGAATATACCGAAAAGTAAATTACCACAATGTCCAGCCGGCCCTAAGGCTAAACAACTAATGGGCGATGAGTGTCCCCTACACGTTATACATCCACCGACAGGTGAAGAATTTGCCCTGGGGTGCGGTGTGTGCCGTAATGCTCAGACATTTTAGCAGCAACATGAACACAGTATGTATTTGAATGACGATGGGGGCGGTCGCAGTAGTAATATTGTTGGTCAAGCCGACTGTAATGGTGACTTTGCCGTCTTACAATTAGAAGAAAAGTTGGATAATCGTCATTGCTACGAATTAGAAGCCAGTGACGATGAAGACGATTATGACGATTAAAAATTATATATATATTTTCTATATATATTTTCTAACGCTACGTTTATGCACTCAGTTAGTTCTTGGTAATCGTAGCGTCTGTAGTAATCTGCATTTCACAATCATTATTCTTCACAATATTAAAAAAATTCAATTAAAAAATAAATGGTATTGAAAATCTTACTTACACTTTAGGTTTTTCAATGAGAGAGATCTCAATTTTCATATTATTTTCGTGAAGTTATGATGCAAAATGCAAAATGTTGACTTTCAGGCCTTCCATATTGTCTGTTCCCCTTTATCATCTAGCACGCAGATTAGCTTTACACCATAGAAAGCTTGTGAAATGTCATTGATAAATCCGACATTATAAAGCCCATGATAAAAGCAAAATTATAAGTCTGTTAATTGGATTATCGTATGCTAGGCTACATTTTTGTGTTAATTCTCACATAACTCTTTTTCTATAAAATCACACAAGCACTCATTTTGGTCCTAGTTTAACAAACAACTTAAAATAAGAAAAATAAATCATTCAAAAGTTCAAGAAAAGTAAATGCACATAAGGTTACTTGAACTATTCTATTGCTGGGCATAGACATAAAAATCTGAACTATTAAAAGTACGCGAATTACTTTTATATTTTATAAAAAGCCGTCCCATCTCCTCCATTGAGGCTTTTCTGATCACTCTGCTGATCCTGCTAATTTCATATTTTCAATGGCTCCTTTTCGATTTCTAAATTGGTCGTTGCACTTCATGATGTATCATAAGGTTTAAAATGAATTAAGTGCAGCTATCGGTTGGGTCCTGATGTCATACAGTCATGTAATTTCGAACCGTACCCTGATAAGCTCTATTTTCTCTTTCTCTTCTTTCTTTTCATTAGATATTTAATTTGCATTGTAGCCAAAAACATAATAAGTAACTGTCATAGCAAAATGAGCAAAGAAGACGAGGTTACCGTCCCCTAATATGAGCAATATAACAATATAATTTTTATATTTAAATAAATAAAAAAAAATATATAAATTTGGAACATTCATTAAAATAAGATCCAGTATAACATACTTTTCCAATCTTCAGCTTGAAAAAGTACTAACTACGGATTTACGTGATTACTCAGTCTGGGAAGAGACTTTGCAAATATGCGTTGAATCACATTTTTGATAAATGAAAAATCCAGGTCATAAGTAATGGTTTTGTGACTAAAGAGCAATAAGACAAAGCTTCTTCGATTGATCTTTTTGAAGTATTTCAATATTAGAGTTGCTGGTTGTTCCCCAGAATTGGATGACAATTGGATAGCTTCATATAGATTCGAGGATATTCGTGTGTAAAAAGTATTTATTCTTCTCATTAACTTTAAATTCTGGACGAACTAGTCAATATAGGGTTTCATTTTTAAGTCGAAGTTGCTGACCTTCAATGTCAGTCTTTGGCCAACATGGAAGCAAAATTAGTTGGTGTGAACGTAATATATGTAGATTTTTCAGCATTTATTTGAATATTTCATATGTTCAGCCAAAGTGAAATTTTGTTCAGATAAAACTATAGTTGGTAGGAAGCAGTCATAGGATTGCTGCATATATCGCATTTAAGATAATTGTTCAAAGTATTGAACTTGAAAGAGGCATTTCGACTTTAATTTTGTATATATCGAAGCAGTCATTTTCAATCTTATTATTATTATTATTATTATTATTATTATTATAATTTAGACTAATGAAATAAATTCTTAGACTAAGCAAAAAAGACCTTGAGCACTAGCAACACAGGCTATCGGCTCTAATTTAGAAAATTACATTAGATATTGAGCCTAGTAGTTTTAATAATTAATATTCTGTTCTGAAGCTGATTTTAGAAAGTCCAAAGGGTTAATCGTTTTAAGTGCAATACTTCTAGTCAAGGAAAAGTTAAGGCAATCGTAGAGAATGTGCTTTATAGTAAGAATTTGTCCACAACTGCAGGTTGGGGGCGGAGACTTCTTCAAGATCCATTGGTGGGTTGCATTTGTGTGCCCAAGGCGAATGCTCGAAAATGTTTGGATCTTGATTTTCTCGACATTTGTTGGATATAAAGGTGGAATTAATTGAGGGTTAATAGAAGAGTAGTGTTGATGATGGTATTGTAGATTTCCTTCTGTAATTTTCTCTTTAACTTTTCCTCCAATGTATCTTTGAAGATCCAACTTTTCCATGACATCATCCATAATTAGAGGTGCAGAAACAGCATATTTAGCCGCTCGATCAGCCTGTTCGTTTCCCAATAAACCGATATGACTAGGAACCCATAACATTTTAATTTTTCCGCCGGGTGTTGTAATTATATTCCTTAATTTGTTGATGGTGCTCCATCTCGAAGTCGAAGGATTCCGAATAGCTTGTAATACAGACAAACTGTCAGTAACAATGACGGTTTTGAGTTTGTTTTTATGGGCAAGGTTCGCAGCATGAAGGATAGCTCTGGCTTCGGCTATGAACGTTGAAGTACTTTCGTGAAAAATATGATTGAGAAGAACCTGTCCTGAAGCATCTACCACGGCACAAACAGGAGGCAGACCGGAAGATTTTGAGCCGTCTGTGTATAAAAGATTCCAACCGGTACTCTCCAGTACTCGGGTTTTTTCAGCTATAAGATTTCGGAAGACGTAATTTGGAGTATCTTCTTTCTTGTGCACAGACAGCGCGATGTCAAAGGAGCAATCTTTCAAAATCCATGGAGGCTTAACGCCAAAATTGCGGAAAGTTTTTAAGGGAATGTCCAATTCCTTTGCGACATACAAACAATAGTCAATTGCAGATGGTGACTTTCGAATTTTCTTCGCAGTAAAAATCTTTCTCACGTCATCACCGAGAATAGATTTGTTTGAATTAAGAAGCTTGGGGACTATTTTTGCTTTTAATTCATAAAGTCTATATTCTGAAGTTGGGAGACCAGTTTCAATTATAATATTTTTTATGGGCGTCGTCCGAAAAGCATAACAACTTGCTCTGAGGGCTTGGTGATAAATCGGTTTAAGAATGTTGATATTAGATTTGCAGCTATTGCCAAAAATTATCAAAGCGTAGTCAATCTTGCTTAAAACAAGCATTTTGGTAAGATAGGCAATAGTGTTAATGTGCGCGTGGCTTTTCCAAGCAACGTACTGTATGAAATTCACCCGTGTTAACCGAAGACAGTGTGTTTTCCAACGATAATTGTTGGAAAACGTGACCCCGAGGATATGGAGCGACTGCACGTTTAGTACTGATAAGTCGTTAATACGCATCAGTAGATTTCCTGCATCACACATCTGTTTTCGACAAATGTGCATTTTTTTCGATTTTTGTATGGAGATTTTAGCTCCTGACGAGTTTGCCCATGTGGAGATCTCTCGTCCAATAGATTCGAAGATATTGATTGCCTTTGTGTTATCTTTCTCTTTTGTAAAAATGTATACATCGTCCGCGTAGAGACAGTGTTCGATGCTCGGTAGACGGCAAAGCATTTTACTAATATCGTTGAAAGTAATCTGGAACAGCGTGACAGACAGGGGAGATCCTTGCGGAATGCCATTCATTAACGAAAACGAATCAGAGAGATGGTTGTTAATTCTAACTTTAAACCGCCGATGCGAAATGAATGATTTGATGTAGTTGAAGAATTTGGGTCCAACATTCCATGATTTCAAGAGTCTTAAAATAACATGAAGACCAACTCTGTCAAATGCTTTTTCGAAATCAATTGAGAGAATTGTTACATGATTGCGTTCGGAAATTGCTTTGCTCGTAAAATAATCAATATGTAAAAGTGCGTCAATGCACCCTCTACCCCGCTTGAAACCAACTTGTTGCTTTGTAGTCAGGTTCTTGGACTCAAGAAACCAGGACAATCTAGATGCCATAATCTTCTCTAACACTTTTGAGAGACAAGATAGAAGAGAGGTTGGGCGATAATCCGATGCGGTGGAGACATTTTTTGACTTTGGAATTGGAACAACTGCTGCCAGTTTCCACGTGTAGGGTATATGGCCAGTCAAAAATACCGTATTGTATAGATCCAGTAATTTCTTTTTACTTGAATTAGAAAGAGCACTGATCATTTGGTATGAGATACGATCTAGACCAGGTGTCCTCCCTTTTGATTTGGAGAGACAACTTTCAAGTTCTAAGGAAGATATACAGTTTTCCAGGAACATGGCACATCTGTCAATAGCATTTGAAAGAAAAATGGGAGTCCTTTTATTTTCGATGAAAGCACTGGAAAAGTTGCTGTTAGAGGAGTATTCGGACCACACCTTTCCAAAGTAATTAGAAATCTCATCTGCGTCAGTTAAAGTTCCATTGGGAGTGCAGATGGCAGAGATTTCGTTCAGATTTGAAGTCCCAATAAGTCTGTTGACTTTGTTCCAGACATTTTCAATCTTAACATGAAATGTTCGTTTCATAAATAGGATTTAAATAAAAAATTCATTGGAGTTGGAAGAATTTTTCTAAATTTGAATGCTACCCCATTATACCACATGTCATCGAAGGCTTTTGCCGCATCTGGAAATACATCAACGCAGTCATTTTTATGTGCAATGGCTTCTCGGATGTACAAAACTTTGCGATGACTTTGGTCGGTGCTACCATGTTTATTTCTAAAGCCGCACTGGTAGTCAGGTATAATAAGTTTTTGCTCTTATATTGACAGAGCTTTTTTCCTTTCGTATTTATTTATGTAGGTTCCGACCATTGATGTTTAGCATTAAAGTCATCTCCAACAATAAATGCTGCATCCAACTGTCTGAAGAAATCGTTATAGTCATCACATTTTAATGAAAACCGGAGAGCAAAATAAACAGCACAAATTGAAATGTCAGAACCATTCCAATTCATTTTAATTCGCGGAACCGGCATGAGCTCTATCATCAGGATAATTGATTGTCATTGAACCGTATCTATTGATTTTGAAGGGAGAAGGATTTTTGAAATGAGGCTTGAATATGAAAAGAGTGTCAATAAAATTTTGATAACGGAAAATTTCTATTTTACGGGTGTAGTTGGAAGGGCTGTTTGCACTCCACATAGCGATTCGGAGACTTCTTTGCATAATTAAGAGCGTCATCGTATAAGATAAGAGTGTTTGTCATCTCAACTTACTTTGTAATCACATCCTCACTTTTTGCAAAAGGAATAGAATTTTTCAATATATCAGCGTAGTTGTGACTAGAAAAGTTACTTTTACCATTAGCAAAGCGATGACATTGGTTTGTCCGACAATGTCTCTGGTTTTTAAAGGAGGGCCAATTTTAACGGCAACATGATCGAAGTATTTCACGTCGCAAATCTGTTTATTATCCGCACTAGACTCCAAGTCTATATAAATCAATGGCAGTGAATCTTTAGTTAATCTACGATATATGTTAAAGATACTGCGAACTTTGAGTGCCTGCTGCTCAACATCGATTTCAATATGACCAATTGGAGTAAAATTATGGAGGTTTTTTAACAGCACACTTTTTGCTTTCCCGTTGGTGTGTAATTGAAGTTTTGGGCCATACAAATAGTTTACTAACTGCCTATACGAATCGACAAATTTCGTCAATATATTCATGTGACCATCTGTCATACCTTTCTAATTAAGCTTGTTAGCAGCAATAACGGTTAAAATGTCTGTTTTCATAAGTTTTATATCACGTACGTATAGAATTACAATTTGCGGCGGCTTCGGAGATCATGCTAATGCATGTAAAATGATAAATGATGATAATGATGAAAAACTAGGTTAATGATTTTTATACCCATCACCGAAAAATGAAGGGTATATTCATTTTGTCAAAACGTTTGCAACGCTCAGAAGGAAGCATCAGAGTCCCCCAAAATATAGATATTCTTGATCAGCATCAAATTCTAAATCGATTTAAGTATATCCGTCCGTCTGTCTATGTAACGTCTCTTGTAAACATTCTCCTGGTCGCAAAAATGAAGCTATCGACTTGCTTGTTCTCACCTGTGTGTTTGCGCCGCTTTGTAGTATTTGCGGTAAACATTCTCCCGTTAGTCAAAATGAAGATATCGCCTACAAATTTGCAAACGACTTTGGTATTGAGCTAAACTTTTCAAGGCACACGCCTACAAAGCTCGAACGGTAGTTTAACAAAAACTTTTAGTTCGAAAAAAGAAAAAATCATCCGCATCCACTCCATATTACAGATCCTGAAAATGTAGTCCCTTAATTTTTTTTATCTTTCCTAGGATCACAGTAATGGTTATAAAAAATTCGGTCACGACCGAATATAATTTTCTTATCCGTTTTTCTTCATACTACGCCACATATAATTTTCTCTTTTTACGCTCTTCTCCCTTGTCGTTTACAAACTCTAAAGTGTAGTTTCTTAACTAATCTTAACTTAGTCATAAAATGCTTCTATTTGGTTCGGTCGGCTCTTACTCTAGTGTATCTAAATTTCATGTACCACTGAACAATCTTTATTGATTATTTCAAATCTCAATTTGATCGCCTTCACCTCTTTCATCGCGCTTTTAGAATACTCAACATTCTAACGTAAATAATTCATAATATAAAAGCTGTCAAAATGACTTAAAAATTTTGAATGACTGTGGCGCAGATTCCACACGATTTGCTCGATTGTTTGCCTATTGTTTACTAATCGTATGCATAAATCCAAATCTCATTTCCCGCTACGATGCTTTCCTGGTAGTCGGAAATTATTGTTTCACATACACACTTAAAATCGAAAATTCCCTTTTGTATGCTTACAAAAACACGTGTCACTCAGCACTCAGCACTCAGCACTCAACAATTGAATATATTGCCATGAAAGTAACCCATAAAAAGAAGCAGTGTTTAATTTTATAGTACCAACGAAGTTTAAATGGAATGAATGAGTGCAATAAGTCAATAAAAAGTTTCATGCCCAAGTCGAAATTGTCGCAATTTCAATATGTTTATGGTATTTCCAAATGTTATTTCCACATCTAATTAAATAACATTTTCATTAAAAACAAATAAAAAAATTATATTCGCGCGAATCCTGAATACTCATCACCGTGCATTTTATCGAGTACCGAAACGTGGTAAAAATATAATAATGGTTTAATGCTTTATAAGATGGGCGTCTATTTCCATTTATGGGATAAGAAAATTTAAAAAACGTAGAATATTGAGTCAAAACACGTGAAAAACTAAACCGACTAAATTTTAACATTTTATAGTACTGAGTGGGCGTGTTAAATTTTTCAAATTATAGCCAATGCATTTTCATGCGTAATATGTACGAGACGAACGTTCTGTCTTGCTTACCTTACGAGTAACAAGTAGAAAACCTTGAATAAGTAAGAAAATGATATTTTCACCATTTATATTTTTGCATTGGCATGACAAGAAAAAGAAATGCAGTCCTCTTCTTGGAAAAAATTGTGACCTCTGCCGAAGAAGGTAGTGAATATATTAGTTAATTTTTAGCAAGTGTGTTTTCGAAATAAAATTAATTGAATATTTTTTATTTTACACGTTTCATTATCATATATATATATATATATACTTTTTTTTTCTTTGCAAATAATAATATACATAACATACATTTAGAAAAAAAGGAGAAAAAAATACAATTTTATTAAGAAATAGTTTAAAATAATAATAAGTTTAAGTTGAACTTCGTTCTCCTCATTGTTCTGGCGAAGTAATAATATTTTATGCTGGAGTTTCGGGAGCATGTTCCTACAAAAACAAAACACAGATGGCACACAAATGATGATCATTTTTATTAGCAACAACGTGAAAAAAACCATGCAGGAATTATAGATCATTTATCGTATAAGTGGTACCTGTTTCCAGGCATCATGCAAAAAAGTACAGAGTCTTTTTATAGAGGCACCTCATCGTATGACATTCATTCGGGTTTCGATTAAGGTTTCAAACGACTGAAAATACACCATTTAGTTAGGTATCAATCTACGTCGTTCTTAGCATCCCCAAAAAATAACGATAGTGCTGTTATTGGGCGTGACATTGATTTTGAAGACCCGAATTAATTGATTACGTATTATTCTTAAAAGGAGGCAGACAAATCTACGCCCACTTTATGACAAATTATACGCAATACTTTAATCTGCATGCGTATTATATTAGACGAAATTTCATTCTATGGAGTTAGGGCGTATTGCGACTGCGCGCCAACACAAGTTCAACAACTTAACAAGTTGATCTTTCTTAAAGATGAAATTTCTTTCCGAAAGAATTTGTGATGCGTGTTTGCCATAATTTAAAAGAGTCTTATATTTCCGACAGAACAAGATAATGCAAATTGATGCCTGGCTAGCAAAAGAATTGTGAGACTGGATACGAATTTGAGTGAAGGGCGTCTTTAATAAAGACCTTCAGCTGGATATAAATTTCGTTGATGTGCAAAATATTTATTGCACATAAACGAGTATTTTTGAATATACATATATATATATATATATATATATTCATTATATTTATTGATTTATTTACATATATGCTGGGATATTTAAAAATTTTTAATTTAGTGGATCTACATAGTTGTTTTAAATTTATTTGTGTTTTAAAATTAAAAAAAAAATAAATAAATAAATAAGGAAACAAACAAAAGGAAAATTAATTTCTGGGAGCATTCAAGATGTGTAACAGGAACCCTTAGGCTTCGACTTCAACATCCTCTTTTACCTTAGCATCACCAGGTTTACCCTTGGACCAGTCGGGTTTCTTCTGCAAGTTGTCAAGAAACAAAGGAGAAAAAATTTTAAATATTATTGTAATTAATTTTGTTTATTTTTGTTTTTTGCTTTTGGAAATATTTTTTTCCCACATGGATCTTTACAAAAACCATGATAATTAAATTGAAACATGCTGACTGAGATTGCATTCTAAACGTGTGTATATAAAAAAAAAAAAGAAAAAAGAGAACTACATTTACTATACAAAATACAGAGAAACAAAAAGAAAAGAAGATGAACGGGTTTTTAAAATTGTTCTGGGGAAGAAGTAACGACATTGACTGATAGATATTCATTGGTAAGCTCGAAACAATTGCTGGTGCTACAAAAACAAGTTGAGAAAAAAAATCACATATTGTTGCTTCTTTTAAAATGTACAATACAAAGATGACACATGATGCTGTGTTGTTCATTCATATACATGAATATGAATATTATAACAACAACAACACACAGACATGTACATACATGATGAATAAATAACAGAATAATTGAAATTTAAAAGTCTTACAATGTTCTTAATTCTTCTTGGCCTTATTTAATGTTGTGTCTTTTATTTTTTCTATACCGTGGAAGGAAATAAACAAATGAAAGAAAAGAACAAACATTAGGTTACACTCGAAATGAATTAACTTTTAAGATTTTGTTTTTTTTTTTTTTTTTATTAATTATACTAATCCTGCCACTCGTTTAGTAATAATCAGTGAGTGATGCGTATGAATAGCTCCGCATATAGGCTTGTCAGTGTATATGTAAGACGCTCCAATCATGGGAGACGCAGACTATGGCCAAGAAATGCGTCAAATCTTTTGTAATAAAATTGTTTTTTTTTTTTTTTTCAATGTTTTTTATTTGAAGTGTGGCTGTGCTATTGCATGTATGAAAGGGTCAAGAGCTGGGATTTAGCATTTGGGGGAAGAAGCGCGAAGAATGTTTTTAGCGAAGTGGAAGTAATCTAAGACTTGCCAACCGCTGCGCTATATTACACTTATTCTTAACTAGTATCAGATTAAAAGTCTACTTAATTATGCTGTTTTATCGTTTTGTCTTTTTTCCGTCCATCCGCCTAATTTTGGTAAGTTGAAAGCCACAAATGTTTGCAAATGACGCATTTCCATAACTCGCCCTTGAACACATTCACAAAAGGTGAAAATTTAAACTAATTAACAAAAAAGCTCTAAACATTTTATTTCGTTATTCAATAAACATACGAGATGTGGATATCAAACCTATGTAAAAACCAGGTTAAATGTGCAGAAGATTGCAAAAGAAAGCTTCATAGACCCCATACAGTCCATATATTTTTGATTAGCGTCGAATTCTAACTCGATTTAAGCCTGTCCATCTCTCCGGCTGTGTAATATCTATTGTAAACACTATCTTGGCCGCAAGAATCTGCAAAAGAATTTGCAAAAGAATTTGAAATGGCCGGTCAAAGGAGAAGCCTACAGTGCACCAAAATCCGAGAACACCTTTGCTTTCCATGCTTTCTGCCCATATTGCAATAAAAGCTTTCACTTTAGTTCCACAATAGAAGAAAAATAAAACCCTATTGTTATAGAGTATGGAAATTTATCTTTTTCCTGTTCTTTTTAGGATAATGATGATGGGTGTAAAACAATCATCAAAGAAGTCATTGCCGAATTATTTTTTTACTTGTTTTTTTTTTTTTCAATTTTCGTGTTGTAATACTAAAGTTATCGAGTAAATCAATGTAATCCTGTTACGTCTTAGCCACGTCTTAAAAAAGTGGTTATAGGGCGTTTGTTTGTTCACTTTTATTTATATGAAAAGACCCTTAAACACCTATAATTAGTTTTTCTTCTAATTGGTTTAGTTTTCCATAAAGCTATTTCGAGTAAATTGGGACCATTTCACCAGCTTTATTTGTGCAATTACTACAGTCGCAAAAATGAAGGTAGGATTTTTTGGTCGATTGAGAGAATCTATGTTTAAAAAATGGATTTAAGCTGCTTACATACACGCGCACAATGGATAAGCAATTTAAATGCCCTCAAAAATCCAACAACTTTTTTTATTTTGGTTTATAGTCTTCAGGCTCGTGAAGATATTTCCAAGAATCTAGACGACCTGCTTGGTCCCTTCAAAACTGGTTCGATCACTTTATGTGTACGTTCACAGTTAATGATTAAACAGTTGCCTTTGCATGTACGTCCCATTTTACGTTTACGGAAGGATTTTCACTACTTTCACTGTTGTATTTTGAAGAGACGGCTATTTATTCGCATTCGTAACAATTCCTGCGTCGAAATATAATTCTAATGATAGAGTAACAATGAGTTAAAGGTGATACTTAGGCTGCGACTTACTAATGAAATCAAAAGCAAATCATCGACGAAGGTCAAGTGTCGAACCATTGTTTAATCGTGCGTTCAGATAAGGTATTCTTTTATTATTGGATATAGCCATAATTACGCTAATGCTTTGTTAATACTCAAAACATCATACGAATCGGTGCATATTCTATTTTATTTGTCCAGTGAATCAAAGAGGGGAATGTTCTGCAATATATCAAATAGTCAAAGGTGTAATTATGAATTTTCTTTCTGAGTCTGAGAATAGAAACGGGAATAGGTGTACAATATGAGTGACATACTTCATTGAAAGGAATGGCAGAAATATTGAAATCTTCTTACCATATTTTGATCATGAGTATGGAAAACGAAGTTAGTTTCTTAATAGGGAAAACGGAAAATTGATCATTTAGGTTTAGTCTAGCAATAACAAATCGTCCCAAATCCTTGGAAACTATTTATAATCCAAATGAGAAAAATGGAGTCTCGCAAGCTTTTTTTAAAAGTTACAAATCGGTTATGTGACATTTTTTTTGTGACAAATCGATGCGAGCCGCTTTCTTAGCCTTTCAGCTTAACTTATAAGGCACAATAAAAAATTTTAGCTATCGCAAGCGAAACTTAGATACATTTTTGTATTAAGTTCCACACTCCATTCCGAAACTTAAATTTATTTTTAGTCGCGCTTACACTCACAGCGTGGGTGATTAGTAAAATGGATGTTCGTGCTCCTCTTTTGTGTATATACTCTACTGCAGTGGATGGACAAGGTAATATGAACACTTGACATGTACGCGATATTTATTTATTAATAAAGTGTTTTTAATGTTTTGTCGGTCTCTGTCAGTCAACGATGGTTTCGCCTACTATTCGTGTTCACCGATGATGTCGCACCATATTTTATGTATGCTGCGATTGTCGTGGTTCCTGTGGCTCGTGAAACGTTAAACACTTCAGCAGGTTTCATCATTCTTGTTTTTATTAACCGACCACCAACGATTTGTCCTCTTTGGAAGTCTCAGAGATCACACATTTCACCGATTGCTTGTTTTAATCCCCGCAGAATAAAGTGTATAATGCATTGAAATATGTCCTACAAGACTTGACACGTCAACTATGTAATGCATACACGTCGCATTATTTAAACGGAAGCCGTGTAAAAATTGGCACTCTATTGCATAGCGTTCGTATCATTTTGTCCACCCCCTATATGTGCACGCTTTTTAGGGTTTCTTTTTCTTATATTCCTTTGCATTGAGTTTTTACTTGTAGAAGAACTCGGAAGAACACGGAAGAAATATATGGGAGATAGTTGATTAGAACTGGCTCCCTAAAGACGGAAAATGAAGAGGACATCAGTTCCATCAATTTTTGCTTTTCTGTCGAGACATTTCATTATTCTAATTAGAGGGAACTTTCTATGTATAGATATCATATTTGCGGACAAAAGAAGAATGCAAAGTATTTCGAGTATCACGAGATGTAAAGCAAGTGCTCTTTTAATTCTTGCATATTAGGTCGGCGAAGAGTATTTAAAAATGTTGTTATAATCCTCGCTTAAATATAAGTTTGAAAATTTCTAAAGGGTTCAACGAAGTTAACCATCGTTCAACGTTCCGACAATTCAAAACATTTTAACACCATCACTGTTCGAAATGTTGCTTTGCTTACTGCAGCTTTTGCTTTCGTTCACGAAATAATTTTAATTCTTTCTAATTAAAAATCTTTTCTTTTCAATAGTACGTACAGTGTCTCAAGAATCGATTCATATTGACTTTGCTAAAATTTACTAAAAGTTTCTGATTAGGTTACCTCTTTTTCCTCTTCTTCCAATGTGAATTCCTTCTTCTTGACAACCTTGAGTTGGTTGCGGAAGTTGAATTCGGCAGCTTTCTTTTGCAGTTTAGCAAATTTGTTTTCGTATTTAGACACCTTCTTCAAAGCTGGTTTCACGCTATAAGAAAAATCATTGCTTTATTTGCTTGGATTCGAACGAAAAGAAAAAGAAAAAAGAGAAGAAGATCAGAAAGAAAACTTACAATTTACCACGAAGATCATTGACTTGAGCATTGAGATCGTTGATCTAAACGCAGGAAATAAGAAAAATATAAAATATATATATAAGCGGTTAATAAAGTTGAAAGAGAGAACTGGATTTTATATATTTATAAATATATAGATATATATATATATATTTATATATATATATATATTTATATATATATATATATGTATGTATAACGATTATTACAGCTACTACTTTTATAGCAAGTGAGTAGATTTGTAACGAAAATAATAGACACCACAGTCAACGTTAACATACAAAGAGGAGTTACATAGAGTGAGAAATATTGATAGAGATAGAGAGCAGAGTAATGCATGCAATATAGAACAGAAGAATAATAACAGAAATATAAAAACAAGAAGAAAAAGAAAAATTATATACTATAAGTAAGAGCACTAACATGCCGAAATTGTTTAAATGCTTTTAACATAACATTGATGTTCAGGTTGTTTTGTTCAAATTCAAAAGCTCCGATAGACAGAGGTAATGAGGTAAGATGTGCATAGAGAAACAGAACGAGAAGGAGATTGTAGTTAAAAAAAAAGATAGAACGGGAGAAGTAATGCAAGAGTAATTAATAGGTAAGGAAATGAGGAACCGAGTGAAAAGTTACGTAAGAGTAGGAGAGATGTGACAGAGGGAGTTTAAGAAGTGGGGGTTAAGTGATAAGATCTTCTTTGTTTTCTTCTTTTTTTCCCTTTGAGACAGTTAATTAAAACGGCATAACAATAATTTAACATAATTTTCAAAATCAAGTGAATTTTCCTACGCTTTCTCACAAACATATTTATAACTAACTGCTTTCACTGAAAGGGAACAGGGTTGATTTTCGATTTTAATGTTTTCGTATTTCAACATTTTAGGCGTAAACATTTAATAGTGACAGCGGATACAGGAACAATAAATAAAAGAAAGAAAAGTTACTATATAAAGGGATCATTTATTTAATGAGGTACTGCACACAGTATGGCACCTGAATATTTTGCGTGTTTCTTTTTAATACGATAATTGCTCTACAATTTCATTATATATTTGTATAAAAGATTTCTTGTTGTTGATAATTAAAAAATTTATTTCCTTTATAATAATTGACATTTAACAATGATTGTGTTTTTATTTATGCTACGCTATATATAAGGGTTTATGAAGTAATTTTATTATAAGGAACGCAGCGCTTAGAGCGATTTGCCAGTTGTATGCAGGGTACATAAATAGCACTTATTATTATTATTATTATTATTATTATTATTATTATTTTGATATAAGCTCGATAAGTACACAAATTGGGATAAATTATAACAAGAATAATAAAAAATGGAGCGGAGTAAGACAAGAAAGTTATTATCACAGAGACAGAGAAAAAAAGAGAAAGAGACAAGAGCGATGAATTATTTTATTTTTTATGTAAGTTACACATAGGTATTAAAAAAAGATAGAAAATCGATGTATACTTTGCTGGTACTAGGGTTAAAAAAAAAGATTTTATTGGAATTTATTGGTAAAGACGCACAAATCAGAAATGTTTTACACACAATTAAATTATAATTTCAAATACTTTCGGCTGTATACACATACATACACTCACACACACACACAAACACAAACACAAACACACACACACACACATACACAAGCATATTTATAAGTATATATAGCATATTTATATGTATATATATATATATAATATATATATATATATATATATATATATATATATATTACAAAAATATATGTATATATATGCCTGATATCATTTAACAAAGTATTACGCTACTTGCAGTAAAAACAAAGTCATAAGATTTTAGTTAATTAATTTTTATAATTAGTGCCATACTGTTGCCGTTTAACTGTCCTTTAAAGAATGTTCTTTGTTGTTGTTTAATTATCAAAAAAAAAAAAAAAAAAAAAAAAAATTTGAAATATTTTTTAAATAAATTGAAAGAAAAGAAGAAAAACTCAACACAATGATATGGATGTCCTAAGAATAAAATATATAAAAAAAAAATTTTTTTTTTTATTTCTGTTTGTGCAAAATGGTTTTGGCTAAAACAAAAGTAAGAAATGATAGGTTTAACGGCTGTCAAGTTATAAGTACAGTTAGGAAGGCTCTATGTGAACTTAAATGCCAGAAGTGCATAATGGTAATGGTAGTGGTAGTGATGCTAATGGTTGCTCGCTTTGTGCATTGCATTGCATAACAAACGTTTATATAACGGTGCTAGTGGCATTGTTATCCAATTTAATTTAAAAAATGCATTTTCCTTTTCATCAACGCTTTGCTTCGCCGTTATTTTGTTATTTTGACAAAGAGAGTTTTGTATTAAACAAAATAAAATATAATTAACGTTTAAATATGTATATAATATATATATATATATATATATGTATGTATTTATGTATATATATATATACTTATATATATACATATTTATATTTATATAAATTTATATATTTTATATAAATATACATATTTATATTTATATAAAATTATTATATTATATTTATATAAATTTATATATATATATATATATATATAAATGTATGTATTTTTTATATTTATATAAATAAATAAAAACACAAAACATTATTAAATTGTCATTGTTTTCATTCATCATCATCATTATCATTATCATAATCATCATCATTATCTATATGAGTTCACATTTAGGTCAAAATGATCAACATATCATCATCATCATCACCAAAATAATAACAATAATAATAATAATAGAAGAAAAAAAAATTAAATTATAAAATTTTCTCTAAGAAAATTCCAATGTTTGTGTTATGAGAAATGATTCATGTGCGTGTGCGGGTAAAAGTATGTAAATGAGTAAGTAAGTAAACCTAATTACGAACATTTGAATCTAAGCAAACGCTATCGAAAATTAATTAACTGATGCAGTTTGCTGCGCGGTGGCTTTGAAAATTTTAAAGTAACTGTTTGGTCAACGATGTTTTGGTTTCTATATTAGCTGCTGTTTCATATCCAATAGAGCATGAAGAAAAGACATATACTAGCTTCTGCCTATACCCGTCGTCATCCGCGTTTAGGGGGACACCAAGTTTTTGGAAATCTATGTAAGACTCAGAAAGACTTGACTTCCGACAAACCGACCACTATTAAAAATGGATGAGATCGCACAATTTTACGACCGCTCTCCTTATTACGCTCTCTTTTGAAAAGTTCTTGAATGGAAAACCGACAAAAAAAAGAATAAAATCTTGGCATACTAAATGCATGTTGAAAGTGCCGATAGCATGTGGCCACTGTTGAACCATCTCCTTTATAAACGTTTTTCCGAGGCCTTATTTTTTTTATAGGCCAATAAGGTGTAATTTTCAATAACATGTAACGAAAATAAATGACTAATTGTATTATGCAAAATAGTTAGAATATTCAGTGGACTTGTTAGACTATACCGTTTTACCTACAAGACTTTAGCTTTTAAACCTACAGGATATATGTATGTGAGACATAAATTTATAAATTTATAAGAGGGTCAACTCAAGTTAAGTCTAATCGTTGAAAATAGAATATTTTAAAAGAAGCTCGTGTTCAACAGTACAATCCAAGGCCCATACGGTACACGAAAAATGGCCAGCGAATGTTCGAATATCAACCCACTGTTCGGGATTTTTATCTTAATATTTTTGCAATGAAAACTCAAGCATATTTAAGTTTATTGTTTTTACTTTTTACAATTTTTACAATTCCAACAACGCTCAAGCAGTCGGACTGACGTAAATTTTATCTGTCCCCATTTGTTTAGCGATAATTAAGATTACAAAGGAACGGTAAGCCTCCTATCTTATAATTCGCCGCTAATGGTAAATGGTAAATGGTAAATGGTAAATGGTAAATGGTAAATGGTAAATGGTAAAATTTTGAAAGTCGTTGTGGAAGTGTTTTGTTATGTGTATAAGCACGACGGTAAGTCAGTTGTGACACCTTTTGACTTTTCTATGCCAGTGTATGTATGTACGGTTTGATGTGCCTTCGTGTATGTATGTTGAAATTAACAGTTTTGGAATTTTCATTTTTTGAATTAATGTCTTGAGAAACACATACAAAACAGTAGGCATTATAATTAAAAACACAAGAATACACCTTCGATTTCTCTATGAACTTTGAGCGTAAAACTTATATAAAACAGATGATAATTAACACAAAAATACGAATTGAATTTTTTTTTTTTTTTGCATTGTATATATTTGCATGTAGGAAATGTGAATGACAAAAGTAAAAAAAAAAACACAAATTTTTTTAGAAAATTTTTTTGCTTAATTTATTGTTGCAGTACCTCCCAGTCTTTTTTCCTGACTTCGTATTCCAGATCCCATTTCTGGCTTTCACATTGATACATACGGTCGAAATACTCTTCGCATATCTCTTGTAATTCGCCTGGAAAATTTAGTTGAATATTTGGTTTTTTGTGAAAAGTACTCTAGAAATTCTTTTGTGCTTTGCATTTGTTTTATTTTTTTGTTTTTCTTTTTTGTACTAAAACATATATAATAGAAAATATATTTTATTAAAGGTACGGAGCGAGAAAAAGAGATAAAGACAGATGAGTGACTAAAATTTAAGACATTGATTGCTTCTTGATATGAATTTTTTCTCTTTCCTTTTCCTTTTCCTTTTTTTTTTGTTTTTTTATTTAGAACTTTTTTTATTTAGAAATTCTGAAGAAGAAAATATTATGTTACGTGTTCTGATGTGGATTTAGGTTTCTGATGCTATCACTGTTGCTGTGTTTGTTGTTTTGAAGTATACGGGAAATGGAACAAACAAAATTCAAAAATTCGGCAGGATAAGAAATTTTGATTTTCTTTCGTAATTGCGAGGCCGCAAAATAAGTTGAGCATTATATTAAGGTAATTTATATGCGAATCCAAACGAAATGTTATTAAGATAGAGGAAGCTCCTGAACTCTCTATTTTCAAGAAAGATCTTAAGTAATTTTTCACACACACACACACACACACACACACACGCACACACCCACCCACCCACACACACACACACACACACACACACACACACACACCCACCCACCCACACACACACACACACACACACACACACACACACACACACACACATAGACACACACACACACTCGCCCACGTTTATGCACTTTCATTTATATAAAAAGCAGCCAGTCGAACTTTCAATAACTTAAACATATCAGACATGTCATTCACTTAAAGGGGTTATCTTTGCATAAATTTTGGCATTTTTGGCTTAACTTGGTATTTATTGTTGTTGTTTTTGTTGTTGGATATATAAAGATTTTTTTTAATATTTAAAAATGTATACAGAATTCATTCATTCATTCAATTTATTGATCTTTTTTTTTTTTGCAGTTGGTAGGTATTTTTTAAGAGATTATTAAAAAGAAAATTTCTGAAACATTTACCTCCTGTGCCTTAATTTTTTGGATATGCTCTAAATCAAATTTGTCACCCTCCAATTTGTAAAGACGATTCCAATATTCTTTGCATATAGTTTGAAGTTCGGCTGTGTTATGCGATTTTTTTATTGATTTTTTTTATATACACATATGTGTATGTAAATAATGAACACATATTATAAATGTTTATATGAATAACTGATCATTTAAATTTAAATTATAATCAATCAAAAGAAATCAAATGTAAATGTTTTACCATTTTTGTTCAATAAATGAAGAAAAAAAAAATTCTTTTGTCTTTAAGAGATACTAACAACACAGTGAATATTTTGTGAGAAGAAATTATTTATATCATACACGCGTTTATGTGCAAAAAAAACGTATCAAATTTGTTATACATTATATATAAGTGGACATATGAGGCGTATGGTTGCTATTAACACTAAGCACTCATACTGATATTAGCAATAAAAACTTACCAATGACAAAGTCATATACAAAAAACTCGTCTTAATTGAGAAAAAAAAAAAAAAAAAAACAAATCAAAAATATCGTATGACATATAAAAAGGTAATAGAAACTACGAATTGAGAGTTTCAGGCTGGTTTGTTTCCTGTTTCTTAATATAAAATATTCACTGCAGCATTTTAATAAAATTTTTTATTATATGTTTTTCCCTCTTCCACATAACTTGTATAAGATTATAAAATGTTGTTTATGTTTAATGATATCATGTTGTACACATTGCCTGCTAGAAAATTGTTCGACGATGTTTTTCAGGAAATGCAACATGGGGCTTTTCTTAATGTAATAAAAAGTCAAAAACATATTTTAGTAAAAGCTTTTCAAAAACAAAATTCAGCTTCTACAAAAGAAAAAGCCAAAAATAATATTTTTAAGATTGTTAGCTTAATAAAAGTGATAAGACAAATATATATACAAGTAATTAAAAAAAAAAAGAAACGTTTGAAAAACTCTTTTTTGTTAAATGCTTTATTTTTTTTAATTTAAACTTTTATTATTTTAGGTGAAGATAAACCATATCAATAATTATTTGAGTCGTATATACTACTGCGAATACTTATTGCGCGGAAAGAACTTTCTACCATTAAAAAAGAAATATAAAAAGGAAATACGCAAAACTACTGATATATTACACTCAGCGAACCCAGTTTCAAAATTAATTGACGCCGTATTTAGTATGATGGTTATGAAAAGTATTAGACGTTCGATTTTACTAGGCTTATGGAATGTTATAAAAAATTAATAAATTTTTTAATTTTTTTAATTCTATACAAACACTAATAATCTGACATACTCATATATGTGTAAATGAAAAGGTCTCGCCATTTACGAATGATCGTTTAAAGAAGACGGAAGTGGACTTGTTATATAGGACGGTCTCCTCTGCACTCATAAGCGTTAAGGAAAATTTTCCTCTTCCTTGCAAAATTCTTACCATCACTTTCTCTACATTGCAACACAAAGTAAGCGGTTGATGCGAAGACTTTAACTGCTTAAACCTAGGTAACCTTAAAGACAAACTACTTCTGTGGGCATTTTTTTTTTTGTTTTTTTTTTGGAGTATATGATATACGAATTGATAGTATGATGAGGTGGTGCAATTTTTCTCACAAAATCATGTCATTGTGCCGTATGATAGGCTATATAGATTATAGATGGAAAAAGTTGTGGTGGAGTTCTTATGCTTTTTAGATTCTGTTGCATTTTAAAATTTTGTACTGATGCAGAGGCAAACAGAAATGATCGTAACCAAATGGAAAGCTGCTCTGGCAGCGCTATCTGCTCTCAAAATGAGATTACTTATGACTCATGTATTTCACTATCGTCATATTAGCCTCTTAATGAAAAACAACCATCCCTTTCACATCGTCCGTAACAATGAAAATACGGATGGAAAGAAGTCCAAAGCTCTCGTATAAGTGAAAGGATGTGATACAAATAATATATGCCTGCAAAATAGCTCTCTAGTAGGAATGTTTTTCGCTGATGGACGCGTCCCTCTGTCGCTGTGCGGTGCAAGTTCTTACAACGACCACCGCTTCCGATTCAGACATAAACCAGGCACCATCGAGCAATGTTATCGTGTGTTGTATATCAGAGATGCCGTTGGAAGTAAAAGTTTGTCGCCTTCAATAAGGTCTGGCAAAATGTATTCCTTTTGATACGTGAATGCTGGGCTTTCCCTAATAGAAAGATGCAGGATGGACTAAATGTTGATGGACTAAAACTAACTGACGTTAACAGACTTTTTTAAACAGTGATTATGTTTATTTAGAGGTATTTCCAAACAAGAATTAGTTATGGGCAATACTGATATGCAAGCATTTGTAAACCCATCTACAATGGCTACAGAGATTGGATGGATACAACCTTGAAGGACAACAATTGTATGCTTAGGCACATTCAGAGCCTTAGCTTAAAATTTGAAGAGATCTTGCTTGAGGAATAAATTTGCATATATTTGCTGCGGAATTACACATGAGTATAATATATATATATATAGATTTCATATAGAACAAAAAAATGTGCCGAGTCTGAAACTGAAAGTGAATCTGTCACTCAGAGCCTTTGTAGCTCCCCTGTTTTCTTTATAAATCAATGCAAACAATTTTCAAGTCCAGAGGATAAATTTTGATCACTGTAGCGCTTGATTTGTTTCGTCTTTTGCAAGCCCTTGTAAAGGCAATGTTCGAAATCGAGGTCCTTTTATGCAGTTCTTCACTTCATTGAAAATTGCGTACATTTCCTAAATCATTTTACGGAGTCACGCGAAGAGTATTGAAAGACAATTTCGTTTGTGTGTTTAGTCCTTTAAGAATTTCAATAACAGACGGATGGGCGAATGGGCATAATTGAAACGATACACAAAGAGGGCAAACATTTCTAATCTTCAAGGACGTGTTATAAAAATTACTGGCGGGACTGGCATCCAATCGTCTAACCTTTCAAAGTTTCAATATTTCGTAAGAGTTGTCTGTCTGAATGAATATATAATCACATATATGAGTATATGGCATATGATCGCCTATTATTAAAAAAATTGTTAAAAATATAATTATGTATTTTTCTTTGCTTTTTAGTAAGAAAAATATTATGAACGATGGTTTCAAAAATAAAATGCTTGCCTCCAAATCCTTGCGGGCAACTTCGTATTCGAGGTCATATTTCTGATCTTCCAATTTCAATATTTTATCATAATAGTCTTGACAAATTTTCTTAAGAGCGCCTAGAGAAGTTGTTTTCTTTTTTTTTTTTAATAAAGGGAATTATCGCAAAAATAAATTAATAATTAAATCTTATTTTTTAGAGAAATGAGAGAGAAAATTGTAAACGAGAGTAATATTCTAAAAAAAAAAAAAAACAAGTTATTGTGAAGTTCTATAAACGTGTGATTGTGAGTGGGTGTAAAGAGTTTGTTTGTTTGTTTGTTTGTTGTTGCACTTAGCATTACACTTAACTGGGGTGAGTGATTCTGGTTTATTTCCACCATTGTGTAACTACTGTATGACCCTTTTTGGTTTTTATTGTTATTTATAATTAATTAAATAATTATTTAGTAAAATTTGTGCAAAAATTTCAATTATTGAAATAGAAAGAGAGAGAGAGAGAGAAAACTGAGAAAAGTGTGTTAGACCGAAAATTTGAAATGTTTTCGTATTTAGATAAACGTTATAAATAGAAGAGCGAAAGGACAAAAACACACAAAAGTAGAGCATTAAAAAAAGTAACTGAAAAATTGTTTAAAATTTTTTTCTTATTTCTTTTAGGAAAACTTTTGTGTGTTTTTCGCTTTGCTTATTAAAAACCTTTTATTTTAGTTATCGTGTAAGTGGAAAGTAAAACGTAAAACGTGGTATAAAGTGAAATAATAGCTCAGTAGCAGGAATTTTGTAGAAATAGATTTTCTTTTTTTGTTTGAATTTTGATACTTAGTGTATACCTCGACATCCTTGCGCTTAACAACGTATTCGAGATCATACTTTTGATCCTCCAACTTACAAATCCTGTCGTGATATTGTTTGCAAAGGGATTTTAATTGTTCTGTTGAGAGGAGGGGGAATGAGTTTTTTTTTAGTTTATTGTATTCGATAATTATTGCGAAGGTTGAATAATGTATAAAGGTCATACATGTATATACATACATATATATGTTATATACATATATATATATATACATACGCGTGTATGCATAAACTTGAGATTTCTGTAACAAAAAAAACCTTGAAAGTAATCCTTTCATGGACTTGCAATGGTGAAAAAAATGATATGGTTTGGTTCTATGTAGAAATGTTCGTGGATACGTGTATGTCGTTGGTATGTGTATGTATGTAGTGTAGTATTGGTCTTGTTATTGTATATGAATTTTGTTGAAATGGAACCCTAAGCGAACGTACCTTCACTAGCGTCGCTGAGATTTCGGGGACTGCCACAACGCTCTTCAATGATGCGTCTACGTTCAGCAGCTTTGCGTTCTTGTTCTTTTTTCAATTCTTCAGCGGCTTTTTTGCGCAGCAACAACTGTTTAAAATATTTAAAAAAATAAACTTAATTAATTTTATCTCAATTAAACTTAATTGTTATTAAATTAAGCTTACCCTAAGTTTCTTCTTTCTCTCCGGAGTCATGAAACCTTTCTTGGCCTTCTTAGCTTTTGAAGCCTCTTCCATGCGCTTACGCACTTCAGCACGTTTGCGTTCAATTTCCGCTTGTTTAGCTTTCTTTGCCTGTATTAAATAGAGAGTTACTTATTTAGGATCCCTGATCTGTATTTTTTATTATTTTTGTTTTTTTTTTTTTTTGTCGTGAAGACTTGAAGACATTGTGATGAAAAATGAACACACACACAGTACACGAGAAACGGCACATTTTGCGGGCATGAACACAAACACCGAGACACCAAGATCGTTCGCTTTTACGCATAAACAGAATTGACACAGTCTTTGTGGTGCCTTTGTACCTCTTCAGCTTTAACTTTAGGATCATTGGGATCTTTTGGCTTAGCTGCTGCTGCAGGCGCTGCTCCAGCAGCTGGAGCTGCTCCTGGCTTAGCAGCAGCAGCGGGAGCCGCTCCTGCGGCCGGTGCTGCTGCAGGCGCTGCCCCTGCCGCTGGTGCTGCCGCTGGTGCTGCCGCTGGTGCTGCCGCTGGTGCTGCCGCTGGTGCTGGTGCCGGTGCTGGTGCTGGTGCTGGTGCGGGTGCGGCCTTTTTCTGCAATAAGCGAACAAAGTGTTATTAAGACTTTTGTTATTTTTCTTGAAAGATCTTAACAAAAAATTACATAAAGGAAGAAACACTTCAAAACTTAACATAGGGTATTAGTTTTTACTGGATCGGATAAAATTAGTAAGCATCCAAAAGCAAATTTTTTGTTGTATTTTCTCGTTTTTCATGTTTTTGCTAAAAGCTTAAAGCGTTTGGGAAGAAGCAGAAAACAAATTAAAAAGCATTGTTTAGTTTGCCTATAAAAAGCTTCTAAATCACAGTTGTGTTTAATTGACTCTCACCTTCACAATATCCTCATATTCACATACAATATACGTCACTTGAAGTCGCAGTTAATTTTATTTTTACTGAAATAATTATTAAGAATTATTTTTATTTATGATTTAAAATTTGTTTTTATAAGTACTATTACTACTACAACTTCTACTCTTGCTATCGTTACTAGTATTAATAGTTCTACTACCACTGCTGTTACTGCTACTTCTAGGGTCACTACCACTGCTATTATTATTATTATTGTTTTTATATAGTAAGTTAATATTCATTTTTATTGATACTTACCTCACCTCATCATCAGCCATGTTGTTTGTTGGTTTTAGGATTTAGAATCTGTAATTGAAAGTTAGATCCAAAAAAGAACATGTATTCTGAGGATATATGCGTATAAATGTATATGCACATATGTATATGTATATATATATATATATATATATATATATGTATGTATATGAAAATTGATGAAAATGAATAGAAAACTATATACATACATATATATAGGCTTAGAAAATTAAAAACAAAACTTAGACCAATCAGAAGAAGAGGAAGATTTTGAGTTAAATAAGATTTTCATTTTTAGAAATATTTTATCACATATTTCGCAATAACAAGTGAAGAGAATCGCGCCATATCTCTCAAAAATCCGATTTGGGTCGAATACCTGATTATACAAATTTCTTTCTTGAACTTTTATGGCACGAACAGTCGAACCCGTATCCCAATTCGAACTTTTGTAGTTTTCGGTTTATATGTCCATCACTAAGAAAGGAATTATGATAAACTTGTCGTTCTTATCCTGAAGTTGAGAAACTGCATTAAGTATATTAAGTATATATGCACTTAACCACCGTAAGATCTCCTGTCAATCAGTGAGGGAGTCCTACTGTCGATTTATTTGTCTGACTGCTCGTCTGGTCATTTTTCTGCACGTCTTATTGCTCGTCTACTCAACCCCTTGTGTGGTTGTAGTTGGAGCAGACAGCTTAGTACATAAACACGTTAGATAAAATTACAATCTTACAAATACTGAAACGAAAAGCATATATATTTCGTGGGGTCATATAAAGAGGGAGAGCGTCAGTAGCCGTAATCGGCTAAGCTGCAAGTCCACAATTCCAGCACATTTTTCAAGTTTTGTATATTCGTTTGAGACGGTGAGTGTCAGGAGCTTGCTATAAGTCGAGCGTACCTTTCTTTCTTACTTCCCCGCCTTTTAACAAACGCGAGAGTGCGAGCCGATTAAGTTCATTTTCACTTCGCAGTTCTAGACGACTTTAAGAAAAATCTTTTTGTACATATATACCAGGTATGTAAACATAAAAGCAAAATTTGCCCATAGATTGCCATAGCTATCAATGGAATTACCGTCGATCCACACCATTGACACTATTTTCTTGTTGACATGTGACAAACCTTTTGAAACTGACAACAATGCAACTTTCATATCGCAACACGGCGGAAGCACTTAACTGGGAAGTGCTAGTCCGTGGGGATTACTCCGCAGGCTTGACTCTTTCCAATTATCACTTGCTCACAGCGACGGGTAACGCACTTGCTAAGCTTCGCTGCAAACAAAGGGGAAGGAAGTCTGAAGTATGAATTACTCGCGAAAAACAGAGAACGATTTTTTAAGGCATAGCATTCAGTAATTGTCAGACAGGTGGGAAAAGCGATATACAATACCGCGAATAAAGTATTTTCCATCATTTTCATGCAATAAACATATATTTTCTATGCAAAAATTTCATCCTTACATTAACGTACCTGGTAGCGTGTATAGGTCACAATTGACTGTTAAAAATATTGCCAGGTTGTTAAAACCTATTCCTAGGTTGGCAGAGTCACGTGATTGACCCATTTACACATTTGCACAGGCTTAGTAAATATATTCTGTAGCTTTATTTTATATTTCGCAGATTATTAAAAAAAATATAATAATATTTGTAGTTCCTCTCGAAATCATTCAGTTCCGATGCATTCTACAGCCCTTAGTTTTGTCGCATAAAAATACCGAGTTTGTCATTTACCAAACCAATTTTCCCACATAACCTGAGGATGTTTCATTTGCATGTTTGCAACAGTTTCAATAATAGTCGACCAGCTGGACATAGTTTAAATTATCGCACACGCTGTCTAAACATCTTTAGAAAGCCAAATCCAATACAATCCGAAATGCGACATCCTTCATAATATCTTTCCTTAATGGCCTTAAAAATTTTCCAAGTGTTACATGTTTGCTTGAAGTGGCGAACATCTTATATGTGCTCCTATTATGTATATAGTACCTACTGTAAAGGTAGTTGTAAATCCCTTCGAATCGAAGTATTGGCTTATGTAAGAATACATGCACATAGAAGATCTGAATCAGCATTCATACGTACATTCGTGACGTACATCCAGCATACCTTCATACATATAGGCGCCGGTGTTTTGGTGGAATGGAGAAATAAACCAATTGGGGGAGGAGTGCTTAAAAATCAAGACACGAGGCACTATGTAGGGAGGAAATGCAAATCATCTCGAGTCTTACAAACATGCGACGAAGTTTCTCAAAATAGCAATGAAAAACAATAAACCGAGGTACTGAAAAACATTATGCGAACAGAAAAATAACGATCCGTGGGGCTTGCCCTACAAAATAATAACCGAGAGGGTTGGCCGCGGGAAGCTTATAGCAGGAATTACAAATGCTCTCTGGCCGCAAACAATAGGAGAAGATCTTCTCCCAGAAATCAAGCATCGATCCTTGCAAAAAAGCAAAGAAACAAAAAAGTTCTGCACTATCGTCATAACCATCATGAAAAGTTTAAACAAGCGAAGAAGAAGAAGATTTCTGTGCAATCTGATGTATGACGGCCTACTCAATATGGAGCTTCTAAAAGAAGCGAAATTGATGGGTTTTCCGCACCACATTGCCCTGACTGCGCGGCAAGCGTCGACCTCACTACTAGAAGTCGTAGCTAACGATAACTTAAGCCAAATAAGCAGATGGTTATAGTCGAAACCGAAATTTGCCAACGGCAAAACTGAAGCCATGTTGGTGATGGATAGAAGAGCATTTCAAGCGTCAAAAAAAGTGATAAACGTGAAGAGGTCAAAACAGGCGAGGCGAAAACTTATATGCAGCGCAGAATACGCGCAAATGATTTGGGCAGAGAAGGTACTACAAAGTAAATATCTTCTACAAAAGCTGAAAGCGGTTCAAAGTCTATGCACATTGAGAATGATTTCGGCCTATCGGACAGTTTCAACGACACCAGCAGCGGTCTTGATAGGAATATTATCCATCAAGCTACTATTGAAGGAGCAGTTATGTAGTAATAGCGGTAAAAAGGGAAAGGATCGGTGAAGGAAATTACAGCGATGTCTGCAGAGTTAAGACTACTATCCTGAAGAGCATGTTGACAGAATAACAGCAACAAGAACAAACGACTCGAAAGCAAGTTGAAAGACAAAGGAAATGTGCCGGTGTTCTGCAAGATATGCTTCAGTATAAAGCCAAACGAAGATGACATCCGAGATCGTAGTCTCAGTCGAGGAAGGGGAAGGTAGGATGATATAGTGAGAATCAAGAATCCATAAGAGTCAATATCAGGGTAATGCGAAGGGCATCCGGGATAACTTCGACCGCTGTGTATTGCCGCTAGTTCGCGGTGCGCTGCTACTACGTTCACTGAAAAAAAAAAAAACAGACACACACACACACACACAGAGAGGTAAACAGATGTAGAAACAGAAAAACGAAAGTGGGCAACCATCAGAAAGCAGAACAAAAAGCGGAAGGCGTAACAGCCAAGCTGGATGCTCTGTACGTAAATACGGCAGGTGGAAAAAAATTAAAAGTACGCAACACTCTTAAGGGCGAAATGTTGCTGTAATTCCAGCAAGACAAAGGGGTAGAAACACACGTTTGAAGACAGAATAGAAAAGATAACCGCAGACAAAGTTAGCATGAGTTTGAAGAAGAACGAAATTAAGGGGAAAATGAAATGCCGGAATGAGGCAACAACAACTGAAAAGATAGTCGCGGCAATCAATAAGCAATTTAATAATGACAAGCAATTAGCAAGTCGCTGATGAAGCCATTACATTTTTGCGAGACGCCTGTTTCGGCAAGGTACTATAGAACGCAAGGAAAATCAAAATAGGATGAGTGATCTACGGAATAAGGCAAAGAATTACCTCTTGAAGTGCTTCAGGTGTTTGGAAGTAGGCCACTTAGCTAAAAGAAAAAAAATATGGGCAACAGAAGCAAATGCTGCCTAAAGTGAGACGTGGTGTGTTAGTCGAAGACGATTTCGGGATGCGAATGGAAATTCTGTATAGGGACATACTGAGGAAAACCCGCTACTTATAGCAATCGACTTTGCCGTTTGAACGACAAACTGGGATATCAAATGGACGTACGCTACAAAAAGAGTCATACTCGAAACTTCTCCTTGTCTCAATCTGACAATCCTGGCGAGAGAGCATTGAACAGAGATGATTACGATTTAGTGATCGATATAGCTATGGCCAGGAACGCATTAGCTTGGCGCACGGCGCTTGGTGGACAAATGGCAAGAGTGCTGGAGCAGGTAGAACAAAGGTAAATGAACGCAAAGCTAACGCATCGTGCGAACGATTGTGGCTATTTCCGAAGGTACTTACGTAGGTTTAAGATAGAGCAGAACCCATTTTGTAGTTTTTGCAAATGCCCCGAAGACGCTGAATACGTGTTCTTTGTCTGTCCGAATTACAAAATGGCTGACAGAGAGTACAGATGGAAATCGGAGAGTTTTCTCTCCACGATAATGTTATGACAAATGTCCTGCACGATCTGACCAAATGAAAAGCGGTTGGAGTGTTTGCCGCATACATAATGAAAAAATAAAGAAAGGAGGAGCATCAACATAGGCTCTTAGATAGTGCTAGATGGCAACCCTCCCTGTAAACGTAAACTTAACGGTCATATCACAGCGTACGGATAGGGGTTTAGCTGGTTTTTGACGGGTTAAAGTCTCGCACTGCATAAAGAAGGCGACTTTCGATGCCTTCCTCTCTCAAAAAAAAAACACACACACACACACACATACACACAAACGCGTACAAGATTGCATACCCCTATTAACCGGGAAAAACAAAAATTATAATTTCAAGTTAAAATAACCAGAGCCAGTTAAGGATGTAAATCACAATCATCAGCTTAAACTTCACTTTGATCGCATTTTGGTTAATTGGCTTAAGTATTGAAATGCGTTCTGCTGCATTCCTTTGCCGAAATTTTTCATCGTAGACTCCACTAATTTAGTCCTCATATACGCTACCCTGTGACTTGCACCTTTTTCTCAAAATCAACAAACAAAACGCTCTTTGAAGAACTTTAATGTTCGTTAATGCCAAAAAAGTAGTAAAACTTAACCAGAGTTAAGCTAACTGAATGAAGCGATAACTTAACGCAGCTTCGGCTTAAGCATATCGTTTGCAATTAAGTCTATTTTGAAGCAACTTAAATAGATGTTTATTAGTGGCTGCGAACAGTACTTAATAGTTTCCAATGCCCATTTCTCTTTTGACAATATTTATTATTAACTTATTATGTTTCTGTATTCGCCTTCGCCTACCAGCCAATTAAGAAACGTAAAAGTAAACGTGAAAGTTAAATGTTTTCGGTATTTTCGATTAATGCGATAAATTAAAGGATCATTCCTTTCAAATCGATGAAAATAATTTAAATAGTTTCCTTTAATGTTTGCACACATGTCGGACGCAATGTAACAAAAATATACAATATAATTATAAATATATATAAATATATATATGTATATATATATATATTGTATTTGTATTGTTGTTGTATCTAATTGCAGATATATTTGCTTTTTAGAAGATCGAAAGATTCGAAATAAATTTTCTAATTTAAACAAAGAGAAAAAATAAAGAAGAAAGAAAAAAGTTGATATATCTAATTTATCTATTTATCTATTTATCTCTTTTAGTTGTTGTCCGTATAAGGAGGTGGATTAAATTGTCTGCGCAGGTTACGTTTTTCTTTCTTGGGTGCGTTGAACGAACGGATAAGAATACAGAATTAGATTAGGAAAAAAGAGACCGTTAGAGAAGTAGGTAGATTGAAGAGTGAAAAGAGAATAGCCCTGTGTGCATGTGTACATATATACATATATGCGTATATGTATATAGGTTTGTGTAAATATGTCAAAATGCGTGGGCCAATATGCAAACGTATTAGAATTAATATACACATGTGACTGCACACATACAACATGTGCCGAAATATAATCATAAAGAATAGGCAGCTGAGTGGGTGATAATATTATGAAAGAGTATTTAAATAACAATAAGCGAGACAAATGCAGAGAACGGCAACATTTTTTTTTTTAAATTGTAGTTCCAACTTGTCGGGGAATTCCGTAGATGAACAGCTAATTTTTATTTGGTTTTAAAGATTTTGAAACTTCAGTAGCACTTGCGAACAGAAGCAGAGCATTCTTTCTTTTTGTTCGTTTGAAAGAATTGATGGAATCGCTATGTAAAGGTAATCTTAAAATAGATCAAATTATTGCACATATGCCGTTGTTCGCATGTTCGCACAGTTTAATGAATTTATGTGCATAGAATATTCTTTGCACATATTCTCTGTGTGTATATCTATCAATATTTGCACAAGTATGTATATATATATATGCAGAAATATGTATATATACATATAAATGTTCACGTGTTTGTCTTAAGAAGACCTTGAAGCCCACAAAATTTGAGCCAAAAATTTATTAAAACATACAAAAACTGTAGAAACAAATTTCTCATATATGTTTTTTCTAATATTCGATAACGATTTCTAAACAATTTTTCTGAATTTTCTTTTCCTTATTCCGGTTCCTTTTTAGCTGCAATCTATTGTTTTTGTAATAATCGAGGATGGATAGAGATACACTACTTGTCTTTCCATTTTATAACACCCAGAAGTACGCATCAGAGATCCCATAAAGTATATATATTCTTGATAAGCGTAGGATTCTGAGTCATATTAATTATTTTCTATCCAATTGTATCTTAATTTCTTAGATTTCTTAGATCCACGCAAATTGAGAGCAAATGGTGCAACTTGTGTTTTACATGCAAACATTATCTAAATAATAAGCATCATCTTTCAACAAACTCGCCCACAATGTCTTAAAAGCTACCATAGATCAAAGATACATAGAAACTGCATTAGATCGAAGCGATCAAAAATTTCAATAAATTTGCGTTAATACAATACTTACGCATTTGTCGCATAATTATTTACCATATTGCCACGCCCATATCGAGAAAAAACCGCAATATTTTACTTATACATTTACCTAAAATGCGATAAGTATCCGAGATTCGCCCCAAGGCGAATATAGATTTCTTACTTTTCATTATTTTTAGATCAGGCGACTTGATATTTTTCTTATATACGCATATATCTCTATATGTATGCATGTATAACTTTGACCATTTTCATTGCTCTTGGTTGCAGATATGTACACATATTAACTCACACACACGAACATACTCTAACCATACCATTGAGGAATCTATATAAACGTAAGGTGTGTATACTATAATCCACATATAAAACACCATACAAGAAACTTTGTTATGCAATCGTTTTTAATTGATTTTGAAAAATTGTTCGAACTTTTATTCACACTTATACTACACAAATCACACATAATATATATATATATATATATATATATATATATATATATTTATATATATATATATATTTGTGTTTGTGTATTTATATATATATATATATATATATATATGTGTGTGTGTGTGTGTACATGTATATAAGTTTCAAGTTTATCATTAATTAGCCCTTACTCACTTTAACTAACAGAAAGTGTTTTCATCACTTCAGCTCTTAAGCTGAAGACTCTTTTACCTTAATATTGTTAATACTTTATTCATTTCGTTTTTTCTTTTCTTTTTTTTTTTTTTTTTGATTGCTTTTCTTTTCCTAAAGGCTGCTTAAAACTGCCTCTAATTTCTAATTCTTTTTTTTATTATTTTATTTTATTTGTCCGACAGCTTCACTCACCTTAAAGGAAATAAAATAAGGTGCTCTTGTGCTAACACACTATTAGAAAAGAACCAAAAAGACTGAACGGTCCGACGTTTTACGGCAGACTATATTTTTTTCCACCAACTCACAACAGATCATTTTTCCGGCCTCTAAATATCATTACTGCTGCATATCTAACAGTCTCTCTCCCGAACGAAAAGCAGACTTCTTTTTCTCTCTGAAAAGCATTATGCGCATGCTATCACCATTAGGGTGACCATCAATATACAGGCAACTGTTAGCAAAAATAATTTACTTATTGAATATATTTGGTCCACTGTGCATTGTTTTAACTGAAAAACTGTCTTTTCGTGGATATTCGTCTATAATACAAGTACACACCTCTTTGCATCTATACAAATAATTTTTCATCTTTCTTATGTATCTGGGCATTAAGTATAAAAATAGAATTTATTAAGAAATAGATACGAATGCTTGCTTCATGTTGGAAACACAATTTTTGTCCAAGTTAATACAGTGTAGGAGAATATGTAACATTTTACGGAAATGTTGGCGGATAAAAGCAAAAAAATATGAAGATCAATTTCATAAGTGTCTCAATGGATGCAGTATAAATGGAATTTTTTCGAAAGCTTTCTACGACCAGCCTCTTGCCCTACATTTCCATAAACAAAATTATATCTCATGGCATTTAGAAGCAATATATGCTTTTTACTATCAACTATTAAAGCTTCTTCTTGTTCTTTTCATCAATTTTTTCAGTCATTATTCAGTCATTCAGTCATTCATCGATTGTGAAAAGACCTTTCGATACACCAAGAAGCGTTTAGTTGATCATGAAGCAATAGCTTATCACTTTGGCCATCGATGTCGATGTAACTTTGACTTAGTCACGAACCAGATTTCTATGATAAAGCGATTTTCTTGACCATTAGCTGCTTTACTAGCGTTTTGAACTGGCTATAAGGTCGGATAATTACAGACCACTAGTCACTCACAAAATAATTTTTAGCCAGTCCGATGCATTTGCATTTTCGATTCTAAGTTGCTGCGAATAATTTTCAAAGCAAATTATGATTCATCAGGAGTATCTTTTCTATTGACCACAAAGAAGCTTCGATCGACAGCGCAACAGTTTTGGATTAACTGCCTATTAAAAATCTTGCCTACAAAATTTAGACGACGTACAACGAAGAGGTGAAATGTTCATAACTGATAAGGACGCGTCATATACCCTTGATTTCTTTAAGCATCGGCCTAATGTGGGCTGCAGTATTGCCCTTTTAACGGGTAGCATTCTTAAATCGCACTGACCGCCTTTGATACAATCTATTCTTCTTCCTAACATTCGAGATAGTTCGATTTTCAAGTCCACGTACACAAGTACTACTCGCATTTTTCTTTTTCTCTCTATCTAAAACTGCTCTCGATCGCCGTCATGTTTACATGCATAGGAGGCACAGTGGACATAGCTGTTAAGTAGAGGAAACGGATGGTTTGAATTGGTCAGCAATCGCTTTCTTTTTATAATCGTGGTTTCTTATTGAAGATGGGGAACCCATTCGCTAGCAAAAACCTGATATAGTCGATAGCGGGCACATTTAAAAAGAAAAGGCGAAAATATAAAATTTACACACTAATTTTTAACAAAGAACACGTCAATTGGCCAATTTGGACTTACATTGGACATTGGACACTGCCAAATATTTTGCACTAATATCTTGTAGACAATGCAAAATTACAATGGATTTCAAATTTGGATGAGGGGGTCTGATGTCAAACGGCGAAACTACGGACGGACATTACTACCAATCAATTCGCAATTTTAGACCTATTAAGAAGGCGTACGTGTAGTTTGTAGAAACTTCGATCAATGTTGGTAAATATTAAAGACAAACTGACCAATTTAATCAGTCCCCATTCTTGCGGTGTTATACATTAAAACTAAGGGTCATATACTATAGAATAGTCAGTCAAATGATTCTTTCCAATATCGTCCTATTTAACAATAAAATTGTATTCGCTTATCAAATAGTCAGCTATATAAGGAATGTTAGAGGCAGTCCGTCCGTACCTGAGCTAGTTAACGTCTAGCTATATATGATTGCTTTTTTTAAACGTTTTGCAATCTACCTTCGCATGCTTTTCTGTGAAAAAAACCTTTGTAATCGATTGTTTGACTGACATGGCACCTTTCAAACGCACATTAGTATGGCGCAAACTAACTGGCACTGCTTGGTATATGAGACTAAACGGAAATTAGTGACAAATTTCTCCCCCTATAGATAGATATCCACTAATCTACTAGAAACGATATATTGCGAAACAATTTTTAGTTAGCATTCACTTACTCCATTTACTAATTTTTGTTGCCTTTTAATGAAAGCACATTGATACGCTGAAATTAAAATATGTACATGACCAATTAGTATTGCAGTCCTGTTCAAAACACACAGGAAAATGAATGGACCAGGCCGAGGCCCTTGATAAAATCAATTCTGTTGCTCACACCGGGCTAGGTTTATGGAAGTCGATGGTGAACTCGATGGCATTCGACGAAAATCTCTGTTTCGACGATGTTGTTTCGCGGGTTTATGTGAATCGGCTGCTGTCGAATCGGAGAACGTTTTTCAACGTCTCTCAGCAGCATTGTATTTGTAATACCATTGGTGTATGAATAACAATATAAATGCAAACAAATAAAAAGTAGAGGAAACCAAATATACAAAGCAGTAATCCAAATAGCCAGAGTGATAAGGAGAAGCTCTAAACAAGGTCGAGATGATTTTAAGAAAAGAAGAGAAACCGAATTCAATAGAAAGGCAGGCAAGGAGGATTGAATCTGTGCAGTTATTTACTAGCGAAAAATATAACTGCCTTACGGATGTACGAGGCATACTTAGTAAATCTGATATATCATTGATTGTGGGCACAAAAGATTTAGTACGCAGGAAATTTTTACTAAAAACAAAATGAGATATGTATTATCTGCGGTAGCTATGTCGACACATATAAAATGCAACGGAATATTATATATCTGACTAAGAGACCGAAAGCGTGATGGAATATAACTTGCAAAGCTGAATCTCATACCTGCGCCTATTTGACAATTACAGTATGCAGGTACAGGTAATAACATGACAGACCGGTCCTTACGCAAAGAGCATTAACGACCCGATCGCTAGTTTTAGGTTTTCGCTGATGATTGCACTGGAGCCCAGGGCTTTTTTTAAATGATTTTTAAGCCTAACCTGGTGAGAGCAAAAGAGAGAAGGTTAAAGATCGATTTGTTGTTCTGGACAAACTTTCAGACAACAACAGTAATTTCATTTACCAGACAGACGGGTATAGCATAATCAGTGGGCTGAGCAATAGAAATTCCTTTTGTTTGCAAAAGCTTGTGCTGTGGAATTGATAAGCGCTACCTATCAAACCTACGGTGCAATTTAAGGTTAAATGTGACCCAAGCTTAGTACAATTTGAACCCACGGACGGTATGTTTCAAAATAAATACTTCAAAATAGAGGGCAATTATCAGTAAAGATGTAGTTTTAAATGAGCGTAAAAAAATAATGAAAACAATACAATGCGCAACATATTGTCGTTACAATACAATACCTTCTCTTTGCAAGTGAATGCAAAGGGAAAGTCCTTCACGTTATCACTCTTTGTGATCAGCTTTTTTGAAGGTGTAGCACACGAAAAGTGAACTTAGAAAGAAACACGTAATATCTTATAAACATTTTTGATCGATATCAAAGAGAGACTCAAAATACTAAGTAATTTGAAAATGTCATTTCATTTGTGATGAAGAAGGGTTAACATAATCTTTTAATTAAAAACTTATAAATAAATAAATAAGTTAATATTGTTAATAAAGTTATTTCAGGCGAAAGGTTGGACAACGCTGAGAGATTCCCTTTACGCCAGACATGTTGAATGCGCTATTAATATTTTCAATTGAAACCTCTACTATTTTTTTCGTTTTGTTTTAAACAAAACTAACTGAACTATAAAGTGTCAGCGTTAACAACATTTAAAGAGATTGGAGTTAAAAAGAATTATTTTTCTCTTTTTATTGTAGGTATTCTGCATGTTTTAAAAGTCATTTATGTAGCGGCAAGTTTATGTATTTGTTAGCGGGAGAGACGGTTGTTGCAAATTTTTTGTGCGTCATTTGACCTAATTTTGCATGTCCCGAACAGTGTGTATATGCATAAGCAGACACACACGCGTGAGTACGCATATATACATATATATATATATATACCTATATATGTATATATATATATATACCTATATATGTATATGTATATATATATACATATATGTGTGCGTGTACTGTCGGTCGGAAAGGGCAATGGATATATTGCATATATATAAATACGTGTCGCATTTCTTAATAATAATATATACATATCTAGTGACGTCATCATCTATATAAAATTTTATATACCAATTTTTTTATACATAGCTCAGCTAGTTTGCAACTTCGGCTCAATTCAGAAAATTAAAATTATAACTTTAACTATGACATTATAACCTAAGATTAAATAAAATGGAAAGAATTAAAAAATCTATAGATAAATGAATAAAAAAGAGTTAGAAAAAAGACATTTAAACACCTACCCTAGAATCTCACTCACAATCATAATAACACCAACAAAAACAGTATATTGACGTCTCGAACGCAACTTCACTATCATTAATTTAAAGTTTTACTCTAGACGTGACATCGGCAACACTCGAGCTTTAAAAAGAATAGATACTACGATATGTATGGAATCAGATAAGGAGAAATGGTTATAAATATAAAATTGAGATTTTTGCAAAGGAGTTCAAAAGGGTTAAAAAGTTTTTCAGCGGATTTACATTGGCCCAGTTTTATGAAAGGAAAGCATCTTCAAGAACGGATAAGAACATTGAAGTTTATTTCATGTAAAAAAGCTGGCGATTTAATATCACAATCTAATAACTTTACTAAGAGACAAATCCGTGGATAGCAAACCAACGTTTGCTAACTAAAGGTAAAGCTATGAATAATAATCTGTTTTCCTTCTGCGATGGGTCCCTGGGATACACAGCGCGTGACTGATACTGACACTGATCAAAGAGGTCTATATAATAAAAGTACGACACAAAGGTAAGTATGTATAATTCGGTACCATTAGCCTTCATTCTTTTCTCCCAAAACGATGAAGACAAGTTTAAGCTATTTTGTAAGGGAAGCCTACTTAAATACCAATTTATCAATCAAAACGGCAAATCCACTACGAGCGCAACTCTTGAGCCAACATGTAGCAATACAGGTCAAATAAGTGGGCCTCGTTGGCTATCATTGGCCAACAAAGAGCTCTGGATAACACCTCAAACAGACCTAGTGAAGAAGCACTCGGAGACAGAAATAATCTGAACACGATTATCACTTAAATAATGACCGTCCTGAACACCAGAAAAAATTACGACAGAGGTAACAGCTATCAGAGCCTCTAGAGGTTTCCCTCAAGAGGGAGTTCTCTCCCTTCAAATCTGGAGCTTGGTCAAAAATTAGCTGTTGAAGCAACTAAATGATGTTGGATTTGGAATTCTTGATTATGCGAACATGCTACAGGACAAAACGATTTGCTGTAGCTATAAAAAGAGAGGCCTGCCTCAGCCCACTGAGACTATCAAATATTGACAAAGTGAAAACGGGAAAGCTGAAGAACTAGACGAAGAGTTTTTTAACGTACCGAATCATTGTCCCGCAAGGCCGATGCTGTCCCATCGGTTAAGAGTAACCATACCGGTGCTCTGAAGATTCAAAACTGAAAAGCGGTGAAAATAGGCCTATGTGCATCGAATATATATATATATATATATATATATATTCGTATCAAATGCGTATATGATATATACATATATATATATATATATATCAAAATTTTTTACTACATGCGCATATTATGTCTTCTCAGACTGTTCGAAACACGCTTCGATTTGTTTACATTTTTATATCCTACACCACTCGCAGCAAAGGCTACAAAACTCCATCTTATAAACATATGAACTGAAACTGGCAAAAGATATATTAAGTAAGACTGTTAGTAAAAATGTATAAGGTATAAATAAATAATTTCCATAAAAACTTCCTTTTGGCATATTCGTCAAAAAGACAAATTTCAATAAAAAAAGGGTATATATCGTCAATGACCGCCAATCAAGTTACATCAAATAGTAGCAAAGAAAAAAAAACTCAACGAGCGTAACATGACATCACCTATTTCATTGTTAATTGTAGATGTGTTAGGAAGCCGATTGGGATTATTTCTGTAACAAATATTCAGGCGGTTCAGGCGAACATTTTGGTATTCACTTTTGTAAAACTCCTTCGTGGGATTAAAAGTTACAATACAAAAATTAGGGAATATTCTCAGTGTTTTTTGAGGTTATTTTAATTTTTACTAGATTGTGGGCGTGCATGTAAATAGACCATAAATTTCTAATCGATCAAGAAATATTTGTGTCAAATTTCAGCTTCCTGTCTTTATTTGTGCGACTGTGACGATCCACAGAAGTTACTCGTCAAATTGATGGGGTTCAGTAAAAATAGGTTTATATACAAAACGCCCATGATTGTGATGTTAAGTTAGTGCGGATGTGTGGAACACCCAAAAGAACTTGAGAGAGATCCACATGTTACTAAATCGAGTTAAGTTTCTCTATCCGTCTGTTCGTCGGTCCGTCTTGTTTTTTGCCTTAGACTTACAGACCGCAATTTTTGAGAAATTTGGATGAAACTTGGTACACTTGCTTTCTTTCACCCAAGGACGAACGCTGTTGAAAAGAAGTTGGATGTGACCATTTTTCGACTACTTCCCATATAGGGTCTTATTTTCAAAAGTCACCCTGTGAATAGGTTTAAGGTGGTGTAAGGCATTTAATGATATTAATGGGCTGTACACTACTATAGCTTACTTGTTTGTTGTGCGATAAACTTTTTAAATAATTTTATATGATTTAAACAGTTCGAAGAATAAAATTGAAATTTATGATGTGTTTTTGAAATGTATTTAAAATAATAAAACAAAAAAATAATCGCTTCACTGTCAACACGCTTTTCGTATATAGGTGAAGTCCATCTTAATGTCTGCTTATCTTGTTAAAAAATGCTAATTCACATCTAATATATAAAAAGAAATGGTTTTTTCATTTAATTCTTGACAGCTGCTGCGGCTTCCGATACGAAATGGCGCTTGTGTTGATGACGCACTCAAGCGCACTGCATAACACATCACATAGCAAAGCTTACAACATAATGTGCACTTTGTTACTAATATATATCCTATGAACAATCGTAGTATGTCGTATATAAATAAATAGATATACGACGGTATACTCTAACTTATGCACAAATATATCAAGTGATATATATATACTTGCCTGCATATAAAACTTCCAAAACTTCCATACATATATAATCAGTCTTCATTGAAATTAGTTGTTTTGTAAGTCGTACGACACAGCATTTTCTCTGGTTTTAATTGGATTAAGGTGGAAAAATATACAGTTAAAGGTAACGCCGTACGTATGTCAAACGGTTAGGAAGTTGTTTGCGAAATTTTGTGCACGAAATTTTAATCCTGAAAACGATGAGAATCCCAGGCAACCCAGGCAATGATTTCCAACTTTGTCTGGGAATATTATCCGATCGTGGCATTGTTTTCATCCGCTGCTTCTGAGCACTATTAGAGACGAATGCTGTCATGTTTAGCTGATCAGCAGCTCTGCGAAATTGAAAATGCGCGAAAAGGGATCGATGGCTGTCTTCACCTCGGAACCACAAATTTCTACGGTACTAATAGACAACAACTAATAATGGTAAATATTTCTAATATTAAGCTCCGTAGCAAGTATATTTTAAATAAAGTTGAGTTTTGTCACAAATAGACAGAATTTATTTGCACATCTATTTTATAGGCGTAGGTAGATGTTTTTATAAATACGTTCATGTTTAATGCATGTTTAATATGCAGCCAAGTATGTGTATGTATGTAAAAAATTTGTCATATTATATTGATCTAAGTATTTGCTTAAACTTGTTTATGATCTCATTCTCCTGTTACTTTTTCAAACATATATGCATACATATATATATATATATATATATATATATAT